>PHNY01068490.1:5512-17488 GCA_003724115.2 Anethum foeniculum
TAACAGGAGTTAACAAACTACAGTAGTTTCTTCTGCCCAGACTTGAATAACAAACAACAATCCGGGGAGATTCCACCTCGGCTTGGTAGACAACTTGGAGCTACAGCATTGAGTGGAATTCAATAGTCTATTCAATTTCAAGAAGGATCGGGATGGCTACTGAAAATGATTTGCTGGTAAATTGGAATCTGGTGGTTTCGCTGGTACTTTATCTATTCTTGAAAATAATAGTTCGACGGACTGATTGATGTTTACAGGAAGACTCTTGCAATTACAGAGTTGTACCGTGATTCAACATCTCATTAGTTGGCTTCATTGTGTGTCGTGGTTTGTATTTTTCAATGTATGATTCACAGCCAGTACTCCTCACTGGAAAGTTGCAGGATAATGTCTTTGCTAGCTTTGCTCTTAGTTGGGTGATCACAGACGTGCTGGTTTAGCCTCTCAACCCATTGATACTGTACGGAGATGTGAAGTTGTGAAGTACAACAACTTCCATCCTTAAGAATGAGAGACCCAAAACACTATTCAAGGGTGTTGGTGCTAACGTCCTCCTTGCACTTGCAGGTGATGGTCATGACAAGCTTCAACTGGTAGTCTTTAAGAAGAAGTATTTTTCAGGGGAGCCTAATGGATTGCACCCTTATTTTCACATGTTTTAAGCCATAAGGTGATGAAATTAATAAAAGGAAAATTGCTTCATATTCTCAGTTCTCTCTGGCTCCATTGCATTTGACAAAAGTTAATATAATATATGCAGATCTCATGCACAACTAACACAATTTTATCTTTTGTATTGTCTGCTTATATTCTTTCATGACATTTCAAGAAGTAATCTAAAAATATATGATATTCATACCAAGCTCAAACAAGAAAAGCATGCAAGCAACTCGATGAACAACTTAATGCTACACAACCATTATGCGGCCTCCTCCATTTGTCGATACACTGACGTTGCCATGCCGTTTGTTCCGCCGCAGAAAAACTACGAATTCAGCTGCAGTAATACGCCCTTAGTCCGACGGAGAAAACGTTATTATCAGTACCGTCACAATTACAATCAAAAACTGTTTATTGATGATATAAAATTTAGTGATCAGTACGAAAGTGCAGAGGCATCGCCAACGTTTAGTTTGACAAGGTTTAGACGGAGTCCACTGACAGTGAGGCAGCTAAGGGTCACGGATTCACCATTTTCGATGAAAAATGCAGAGGAGAATACGGATCAACAGGACAAGGCTGCTGAGGAATTCATTAAGAAGTTTTACAACAACCTGGAGAAACAGAAGATGATGGCACCACTATTTCCTTACAGCCACATGTAGGAGGACTTAATACCAAATTTTAAATATTTTGTGTAGGTTTGTATATGTTTCATCTTCTTTTTCATTCATGCTTTACAATGTTTTTAAACTTGTGATTAGAGTCAATTTTGTAACTTTTTATAAATAAATAAAGATTACCTTGGTTATTTTTCCTTTTTATAAGTAAATAAAGAAATTAGTTTATATGGAATGGTTTTTTTTAATATTACAAAATTTTAATTTTTATTTAAACTGAAATTAAGTATAATTATCCTTCAAATACCAAATTTATTCCGACACTTGCTCTATAATTTCAGGAGCAATGTGTCCCTTCCTTATTGACACACTAATCTACAGGCACTAATTTACCATCCACACTTATTTTTAATCCACAAAAAAAATTAGCTGCGCCGGAATCAGCCAAGTTCAAATTTTTATTAACAATATAAATTCTCATGTACGAGTTTATTTCGTATCGTAATGGGCAATGGGAAAACCTTAATTTTCATATTAATAATTTCACACAAAAAATAATTTTGTAACCTTTTCCAGCAAAATAAATTATAAAAAAAATTGGATTGAACATAAACAAAATATGATTAATTCAATTAAATAATGTGTAACAACAAAATTAAAAAATTAAACATTAATTTTTAGTTTATACTTTAAATTATTTTGGCTTGGATTACTTAGTTTTTAAGTAATTAAAAATGGAGTAGTTTAAAATAATAAAATTAGTGTATCTCGATATATTAATGATGAAGAGCATCGAACAATGCCATAAACCACACCGATTTCCATAATCATCGAAAAGGAGAAAACACTTGGACGACTTTGCACGAAATCTCCCACCCAAATCTCCACACATAACTTATCACACACACACTCTCAATCTCCTGCCTTTCCAAGGTACTATTTTCTCTACAAATTACTCATCAATTTATGTACAATTGCCCGTTTAATTAACTTTGTATTATATTATTCTAGGGTTTTATTCTCAATTCATTGCAACTCATTCATCGTACGCTCAATCACTTCATAATTAGGGCGGATACACACATTTAAAAACCCTAGGTTTCGTGATCACAAGTGTTGCAACTACAATTGAAGGTCAAGTAGGTGTAATTTAGTAGCTTGTTGAGGTAATTGATGTTTTTAATTGTTTTTGTTTTTTTAGTGGTTGCGTATCGATTAAGCAATAATTGAATTTGGTGTGTTTTTAGTGATTTTGGTGATGGAATGGGGAGGAACTGTGTTGTCTTTATGTTTTATTGTGACTTTGGTTGAATCATCGCGGATTCCTGAGGCGTTATGGGCGGTTAGTTTGAGTGGCGAGCATAGTTCGATTTACAATTGGACGGTTGGAAGCGCTGGGGTTTTTGTAGCTGTTGCGCTTGTTCTGTCTATGTATCTTATTTTTGAGCATTTAGCCGCTTACAATCAGCCTGAGGTTTGATCTCGTAATCTTCTGCTTTAAGACTCTGTTGAATTTCGTGTTTGCTTTTTGTTTGTTTTTTTATGGGACTGATTCAAGAAAGCTAAAATTTGATTTCAGGAGCAGAAATTTATGATTGGACTCATTCTGATGGTTCCGGTCTATGGAGTAGAATCGGTATGTCGATGCCTCATTGCTAGGCAATATATATTGAAGTCTATTTACAGCTTAACACAATTAAGAAGGCTGGATACACAAATTTTTGGTTGCTTATACTAAACTAAGAAATATTAATAGATAAAGAATTATGAATAGATCATTACTTGAGAGTGGTGCGCTTGTGTGAATGCCATCATGCTTTATGGTTATTTTCATCTTATATCATTTATTATTTTTACACTATAAAAACCTTTCAT
Source organism: Anethum foeniculum (assembly GCA_003724115.2). Classification (NCBI taxonomy): domain Eukaryota; kingdom Viridiplantae; phylum Streptophyta; class Magnoliopsida; order Apiales; family Apiaceae; genus Anethum; species Anethum foeniculum. Next base: position 8,668 of record PHNY01068490.1, read on the forward strand.
AGTTTACAAGTAATATTACTTGAGATCATAAGATCTTTTAGGCTCATGTCTGTATAAATGATACTCCCTCTGTCCCACCCAATTCTTTACATTGGGGGACGGGGACTCGACACGCATTTTAATGCTCCTTTAAAATATAGTTCCCTAAATTATTTTAAATTTTTTTCGTTCTAAATAAAAATATAATGTTTGAATTTTTATTCAAAAAAAGAAAATTTTAAAAATGAATTATGGAACTATACTTTATAATAGCTTTAAAATGCGTGCCGAGCATGAGAAAAAAACTGTAAAGAAATGAGTGGGACGGAGGGAGTATGATTTATAGATTTCTAATCCAGTTAAGACTCCAGTCTGCTAAATGCTAAAGTTCGTGAATTATGATTAATAACGAATCTTAATTCTAGAACAATACAGGTTTTGGACAAGTTTGCAAAGTTCTTTGTATTCGTAAGTTATCTTCTAATTCTTGTTTTACCTGAATGAACTTGTCCTTTAACCTTTTGGGCTTGTAGTAGCATAGATCAGCTTAAGTATGAAATTTCTAATGTTTGTGATATCTGGATTCTTTTATTGTTATAAGATATCCTCTGGGGAATTGGCGAAAGAAAAAGAAAAACCCTAGAAGGATGGAATGTATTACTATATTTTGATGCAAGACAAAATATAAGAACGATGATTTATGGGACAAAAACAATATCAAAGATAAATCTAATTGGATAATCATAGAAAATCCATTACCGTAAGAGTTACTCAATCACTGAAGGGACACCCGTGAGCGAAGAGACTCAGTTACAATTCAATATTTCACTCATGAAGTCTTGTGTAAAATGTAGGGATTACATGACACGTATAGAGAAAAGAACACCTTACAAAATGACCTGATGGATTAAGACCCAAACAATTGGGCTTGTTATATGTAGCCTACATATTTAATAACTCCTAGCCCCCCATATAGTACAGATAAGTATATACACTAAGTTCTTACATTAAATATAATTCAACAGTTTACTAATAAAAATAAAAGTTTCTGTAATTCTCATTCCCCAGTATATTATATAGTCACCAAAACTTGCTAAAATTATGTACCAAGATACACAACTACCAAAAGAATACATCAATAGAGTATGTTTATTTTAACAAAGATATTTCTGCCTAGCTATGATTATTGAAAGTTTTGGCATTGGTATATCAGTATAATGGCAAATCTATAACTATTAGCTTGGACGTTGTGAGAGGATGCATTTTGATGACAATAGTTGTAAAAAATATGTATAGATGATCTTTTAGCAATTAGTTTGAAGTTCAGAATTGTCACAAATGAAATCATAACCCCTTGTGTTTCTGTAATCACTATGCATTTCCTGGAAAATTACTTGATTTACTTTATATAGACAACGATGCAAAATGTTGTTTTTATACCCTAGTTGCTAAAGTACACGAGCTACCTTTATGATCCTAAATTTGTTGATTTTGGCTGTTACCATATTTTTTATAGGGCGATATTTGTACTCAAGTACCTCATGTGACTGTGGTGACCTGAATTATTATGTAGCTATAGTCCATTGTCGTGGCCAAGGCCGATATATTAATATATTAATTATTATTTCTTTTCTGCTACAGTTTCTATCACTGTTGAATTCAGATGCTGCATTTAACTGTGAGATTATCAGGGACTGCTATGAAGCTTTTGCATTGTACTGCTTCGAGAGATATCTGATAGCCTGCTTAGGTATGTGCATGCAATAACACTTATCATGGTCTCTTCCTACTTCTTGAAGCTGCTATTTTCATATAAAGATTTAGTAATTCTGTATCCTACTTATGTAATTAATAAACAATTGGTCAGTATTTAGATTGATGCATTCTCTGCAGTTGCATGTTTGGTGAAAACTAAGTTGACATGAATGAAAGCCTTTAGTTACTTAATGAGAAAACTAATAGGGGTTGTCGGGTTTTTAAACAACTGACTTTGTTCATTATCAATGGCTCACTCCTAAGGAAGGGTATATACACGAACTAATCTGAAAGTTACCAGTTTTTTTTTCTTTCACATTTTTCTGATTAGGCTTACCTTACAGAATAGACTTTTCTATCCATTCTCAAGATGTTCTATGGTGATTAAGATGTGCAATTGTGCACTATGTTCCTGTAGATGTTCCTTGTATTACAAATGCATGCACTATTTTAAAGTTGGAGTATTTGTGGGGTGTCTATAGCAAAGGCGGATCTTTTTGTGTTTTTTCTCATGATGGAATATTGTGTTTGCTCTTGATTCTGGTTTTTATTTTATTTATTGTTATTTTTTTAATGGTTAACTGTAGTACATCAACTCTTGTTTTTGACAAAGTGAAAGTGATTTACTTAAAAGGTGGTGAGGATAGTACAATCAAATATATGGAAAGTCAAAGCATAATCACCTCTAGCATGCCTCTTCTGGAAGAATCATATTCTTATGGAATTGTAGAACATCCCTTCCCTCTCAATTGCTTGTTGAAGGACTGGCATCTTGGTGCCGACTTTTATCAAGCTGTGAAAATTGGCATTGTTCAATATGTATGTACTCCTGTTTTTATTATTATTTATTCATAGGTTATTCTTAGCTTCAAATCAGAGACATTGTTCATTGAACATCTTTTCATTTATTCAGATGATTTTGAAGCTGATATGTGCGCTAGTAGCAATGGTCACTCAGTTTTTTGGTGTTTATGGTGAAGGGAAATTTGAGTGGGGATATGCGTAAGATTCTCTCTCCCTCCTAAATATTGGATTTTTATTTAAATGCAGCAGTACTAAATTGGAGGCATCCGCTTTTGTTCCAGTGATATCTTTTGAAAAATCTTTTGTAATTCATTTGTGCATAATCTTGTGGTTTGATTGCAGATACCCGTACCTGGCAGTTGTTCTGAATTTCAGTCAGACCTGGGCATTGTATTGCCTCGTACAATTTTATTCTGTCATTAAAGATAAATTGGCACCAATTAAGCCTTTGGCCAAGTTTCTCACATTCAAGTCCATAGTATTCTTGACATGGTGGCAAGGCATAGCTGTTGCATTTCTTTTCTCCATGGGAGCCTTCAGAGGGTCCTTGGCAAAGGAATTAAAAATGCGTATACAAGACTATATAATCTGCATAGAGGTATGATACATAGTTCATTTAAAGGATTTTGTTCATCACGAATCATATTAGAAAGTGCTTTATCTGAACTAGTGAACATGAAAAAATAATCCCCAGATTTCACCTCAAAAATACCAAGCTAGTTACTGCAAAACCAGAAAAGAAAAGAATAAAGATGTTGAAGAACCTATAATCAAAACATCCAATTTAGTTGGATAAAGAAGAGGAGGACGGTATTTATATTTCTCAGATATCTACCGTCAAGATTTCAAGAATAATAGATTAATAGTTCTAACATAACAAGTTACCAAACCAGGTGGGTTGAAATCTGGGTTAAAGATATTAAATGTTGTTGACCCAAAGATATAAAAATAATCAAACCTGGTTTTTTGCTAATGAGTTATGGAATTATAAAAAGCAGCCACCATTTTGCAAGGAGGAACTAAGGTTTAGCCATCGACTTGGAAGGATGAAAAGTTATATACTAAACTGCAGGGTGTCTATAGTTAAGACACCGCTGTGTAATTTAATCTGATTTATAATTGTATATTGGCTTGTACAACTACTTCGAAACTTATATAAAAGAAAACACTTAAAACGTCTTCCTTGTATATTATGTATCTAATGACACGAGGGCTGTGACGACGACGGTAACGGAAGGTTGTAACTTGTGCAACTGAGAGACACACGTAATGGTACGGTTGTAAGGTGTGTAGCTGAGAGACACAGGTGCAGAATTGCAAGGACAAACCAAATGATTAGATGAGAACTGATGAATAGAATTTCATTTTTAGACTAGTTCCCAAATCCTGATACTGATATGATGATCTAGAAGACGAGACATCAACATCAATAATAATAATAATAATAATAATAATAATAATAATAATAATAATAATAATAATAATAATATGCCTAAGAGATTTAAGAAGCTGATCAATGTTGATTGTTTTTATAATTTTTTAAGTACTCCCCATGCCTCTTAATATATCTAATTGATCAGTACATTGAGAATAATCCCATTTGTTTTGCTGCCTTGACTTTATAATATATTGATATCAATGTGTGATCAGTACTGTGATAGTTTTTCTTAAATACATATGTACTATGCTACCTTTGACATATTTTAGAATCTTTACACTGCTGTTAAAAGTTTTCCAGTGGTGGTTTGATTTGCTGCCTACTTGGTGACCATTCAGTACAATAATGTCTGCTCTTAAAAGAAACTCTGTTGGTATCTTTAGGCATCATGCTTTATTCTTAAGGTCACTCTTCCCATATATTTAACCAGGCAATGTGCCAAGTTGAATGACATCAATTGGAACATTTATATTCTCTGTTATGATGATGGACACAATGCCGCTAAAAGGGTAATAAGGTAAATGTAATATATATTCTGTCAGGACTTGGGCCATTATTGAGGTGGCAGTAGAGTATTAATGGAATAGTTTGAGGGCAAGAAAGGAGTGGGGTGGGGATTCATTCATTTGTGGATGATCTGTAAACCGATTTGGGGTACTTGGAGTCACCAGGCAACTCAGAAGTCTTGGATAATCCCACCAAGCTACTCGAAAGTCCCGGATAATTAATTAAGAGTTAATGTTGGCGTACACCCTTAAACACTACTAAAGCACTACCACAATTTTTAAAACTAAACGGAGAGAGAATTTTAAAAGGAGATAGTTAAATACACCTAAACTTGTGATAGTGTTTAAGGGTGTATGCCAACATTTACTCATTAATTAATTATCCTCTATGGAATTTCGGTAAACTACTAGAAGCATAATTCTCCTTTTACCTGTCTTGATCTTATCCTCTTCTTCAATTAGTTATAATTTTACTTGTTGATATATTTAGTTTATAACACAAGGCATATGCATACTAAAAATATTTTACACTCTTGATCTTGTATTTTAGACAGTATATCTGTTATTCTTGACATCTGAATTGAAAATGTTGACAGATGGGTGTTTCTGCTATAGTTCACCTCTATGTTTTTCCAGCTATACCATACAAGCGTGGAGAAAGATGTGTACGTAATGTCGCTGTGATGTCTGATTATGCATCTCTTGGAACAGATCCAGATCCAGAGGAAGTTCGAGACTGTGAAAGATATACTAGAGTACACTTAGGTCGCCCTGCTGATGGAGAGAAGCGGTTGAATTTCCGGCAGAGTGTTCGTGATGTTGTCGTTGGCAGTGGTGAAATTGTAATATTCTGACCTATGAACTTTTTTGATTGTTTATCTGTAGATTTCTGTTTCTATAATATAACTCTTTCTTCTGGTCAATAACCGGTATTTTTCATATGTTCCTTAGATCGTTGATGACATGAAGTACACAGTGTCGCACGTCGTAGAACCAGTTGAGAGAGGATTTTCAAAGATAAATGAAAAATTCCAACAGATATCTGAAAATGTCAAGCGGCTGGAGGAACTGAAGAAGAAGTCGAAGGATGATAGTTATGTAATCCCCTTGAATTCCTGGTCAAAAGAGTTTTCTGATGTGCATGATGACCTGGTAGAAGGTAGTTGCAGTGACAGCAATTTGCCTGACGTTAAGAGGAAGTATAGCCATTCTAAAGAATCAGCATCTCGATTTAGACGTAGATAGCTCTCACCAGTATTCAGCAAAATTAGAGTTCAGGTAACATGTTTTTTTGTAGCATAATATGCCAACTTAATTTCTAGTTCTCTAAAGTTTATTCTTGCTAAAATTAAATTTGTAATGTTCAGACTGATTTTTAATTTGTCTATGTGCAGGTGTAGATGACTTGGTAACATTCACTTTGTAGGTAAATTAACCTTTAACACACGACTACTGACAAGATTTGGTCAAGATACTGAAAGACCATAGATGGTGGTTGGAAAATTATGAAAGAGGTGTTTTTTGTTTTTGACTTGATACTAGGTAGGAAATACTTGAAGAACAAAATATAGATCTACATGCGCCCTTGTCTAACATAATAACATTTGTATTATTTCACAAATACAATCCGAGCCAAATCTTACAGCTACACTTGAATTCTTGGTAACACAACCACCACCTGATAGAACAATCTTTCAGGTATAATGTATCATTGTGTGTACATTTTTTCTATAGCAGGATTATTTCAAGATAGTAATGTTGATTTTTCTAAAATTTCTTGTTACAGATTAGATGATGGAACTAAAGTACATTTTTTTGTTTTTTTTTTTTTTAAAAACTATTCCAAGTTATTACATATTTCGTTGAATACTTAAAATACCTAGGTAACATTGGGGAACGCCGCAACCCGCAATGCCAAAAATCACTGTAAAATTGGTAGCTTTTTATTGCTTACTGACAGTGTACGAAGCTTGCCTCATGACTAGAGTGTGGGCAATGGGTTCGTGTACATTCGTTTCGTGTTTTCGTGTCAAAATATTAAAATCGAACCCGATCTGAATTAATATTTGTATATCATTTGATTGACACTAACCCGAAATTTATATATTCATGGTATACGGAAGTACACGAATTATATACGAAAAACAATATCAATTGTTAGAAAATGCACTCGTCAAATATAATATATATATATATATATATATATATATATATAATATTTCTCTAGGTTATATATAAATAGAAGATGTTATTTGTATTTGGCATACTAGCTTATTACTCGTGCAATACACAGCTTTTACGGTTTCTATTATTCGTGTATTTTTTTGATAATTATAATAATATATTTAAAAATTCAGAATACGGTAATATTTCATGTAAAATAGTAAGAACACGAACTATATAAAAGAATCATTTGAAGTTTAATTTTTTTTGACTCTATCGTTGAATTTTATAAATCAGATTTTTGACGATTTTACAACCCACACGAAACTCACGAAATATTATTTAATTCAGTGATGATTTAAAAAATATTATTTACGTAAAATTTTCTAGAAACTGAAAAGAAAAAACAGTTACAAATTTTGGATTAAGTAGTCTATTAAATTAGGATACATAACTAATTAATCTATTCAATTTAGAAAACCTACTTAGTTTTGGTTTAGATTACGAAGTTAGAATATTCCATTATTTTAGATCCAACGGCTATCATCTATTTAATTCAAGATCTAACGGTCCTTTTCCATTGATAGTACATGACCAAATATTTGGATAAGATCCCTCTTATGCATATTATTATATTATATTATTATAATATAAGGATATAATTTAGTATAAGATAATATGTATAAATTATATTATAAATATTATATATTTTTAAAATTTATTTATTTATTTCGTGTACTTTCGTTCCATATCGTATACCTATATCGGAAAACCAAACTTAGCACTAATTAAATTTATGTTTTTTCGTATTTGCGTACCAAATTTTTGCATCCAAACACTAATTATTTGTGTCATTTCGTACCGTGTTCACGTGTCAGTATACTAAAATTGCCGGGCTACCCATGGCTGACTTCTTCAATCAAACAAGCTATCCACATTAGAAAGAGTGTCGTGGGAGGTTGGACTGCCGACTTGAATGTTACTCCCGTTATAATTTAGTTGTCCACTTTTACTTTTAAGGTGCATTGACAGCCTAGTTTCGATAATTAATTTATAGTTCCGATGATTATTTTTTCAGTTTTCTTTTTATGAATAAAATTTTAAGAATCGGAACTATCAATCAAAATACCTTAAATTACACGTAAAGATAAAAAAGGACAAATAATTTGGAACTCCCTAACAAATAATTTGGAACGGTGGGAGTAGATACTAATATTGTCTTGTGCTACTTGACCAAATAAAGAAAATTTGCATTGTATTCTATGAGCAGCTTTGCAGATAAGATGAATATACAAATGTCATCGTCACAACCGAATTGTTTGTTCCGTGTTTTTTCATATCAAACAAGGTTTGGTTAAGAGACCGGGTGGTCTGATAAACCCTCAGTAAAGGTAGCAGTGACTGTTAATGCACCCAAGCTTGTTAAATTGGTAATGGATCGACTAATGTGCTCATAGCAGGTATTGACTATAACCTGATATCCTGTGCCCTGTCAAATAATGAAATCTAAATGATCGTTTGTGGTCTCAAGTGGTTGCAGCGAGTTTTTACAAGATGTCACATTTTTTAGGGGAGTGACAATTACTCCGACTCATCTGTTGTTATATTTACCGTTGCTGTTTTTTTCTTTTTCGCTGTTGTATGAGTTTATCAGTATAGCATATATTGGGTTAAATGGCTTAATCATAATCAAACTTACCTTCAAGTTGCAACTGAGTTATTATACTCAAAAAGTTAGCAGTCAGCTCATTGAACTAATGGTAGCTTGCATTGCAATGCCATAACCGCCGTCAAGTCATTTAAACGGAAAGCTGACTTGTCAAGATGATTTGGCAAAATTTTAAACACGTTTTACATATCATACAAAGGAGAAATAATAGAGCTACTGATATACAAGGAGAAAAAATTAAAAAATAAAGAAAATATTTACTTTTTTAGTTTGTTGTGCTTTAGTAAACTAAATTATTATTATAATTATTATTATCATTATTTTAGGAAAAAAATAAAGAATTTTTTTAATTTATATATGGTCACCATTTTTATTTTTTTAAAAGCGTTGTATTTTATATTAAAATCAAATTTTATGATTTGAAATGTTCCAAAAATTAAAAATACTTTTTTTAGTTTGTTGTGCTGTAGTAAACCAAATTATTATTGACAATTATTATTATCATTA
>PHNY01068490.1:17934-32842 GCA_003724115.2 Anethum foeniculum
TGAAGAAAATATTTACTTTTCTTAGTTTGCTGTGCCGTAGTAAATCAAATTATTATTATCATTATTTTAGGGAAAAAATAAAGAAATTTTGTTAATTTATATATGGTCACCATTTTATTTTTTTGAAAGAGTTGTATTTTATATTAAAATCAAATTTTATAAATTGAAATATTTCAATCCTTTCGGTTGTTGAAGTAAACCGGTAAACCAAAACAAGAATTAAAATTTGACTCAAGAGTGCAGTTCAAAATACCATTTCATTAGACACTACAATATTAAAAGCAAAACAATGGTTCACCGGATTCAATTACTACAGCAATGTTTAGATAGGCTTGCAGATTTATAAAGCCATAACATAAGTTTTCATTGCAACAAAAGATTAATACAGCTACCAACTGTATATTATGGGTCAAATTTATGGGTTATCGGGTAAAAAATAACCTGGCAGACTACGTGTCTGTTTTTAACACCCTAGGTTAAAAGTCAACAAAACGTAACTGTAGAGCAATTTTATTTCCGTTTAATGACCTGATTGTCGACTGCTAACTTTTTGAGTATAATGACCCAGTTGCAACTTGAAAGTTAGTTTGATTATGATTAAGCCATTTTACCCAGCATATATTTGATGAAAGTCAAAATTGATACAGGTAATCCTTCCCCCCAAGTCCAAGAGTTCACTGATGCTGATATTGTAGTCCAGACAACTCATTGGTGTTTTCTGTTAATGTTTCTTGTTCAGTTGTAGGGTCATTAACCTTAACTTGATCTTTTATAGCATTACTAATGGAGATTTAAGCCATTATGCCTCATGGTTGCATTCGTAAACCTCAGCTTTGAGCCTCTAATACGACTAAAGTTTGCATTGGCATAATTGCGCTTTTTCAAATTATTTTTACCAGAAAGATACCATTAACATTAATTCAACTGAGACCATCTAAAAATGTTATATCTTATGGTCATGATTTGGTTGTACATTTCTAAGTTCCCTGGAAGGCTGTTCTCCTCTTAACCTTACTCGGTTACTCATATATAAGAACCATCCAAAGGAGTAATTTTCCCCTAGTATGACACGGACATCAGAAAACGGATATGGATCTGCAATGAAAATTGAATGATTGCCTGTGAGTTGTTTGGAGTCCTTAACTATATTGCATGTACTATATGAAATGAACACTCAAAATACTCTGATATTATCATCTAGACATTAAAATGACAGATAACAAGGTGTACTTTCAGGTAACGGTTGAAACTAGAGCCGGCCGTGCATGTTAACACCAATATATAAAAATGCAGTATCTTTAAATCACGGATCATCTTTATTTGCATAAAAGAATGGCCTTTAATGATATCATTCTTAGGATTTCATTGGTGGATTTGTATTTACAGTCATAGGAGGGAAAGTCACAACAGCTGATCTTGCACTTCCTGGCTGCCAAGAAATCTGTGGCAACCTTACCATTCCATATCCATTTGGAACGCATGAAGGCTGCTACTTGAATGAAAATTATCAAATCACTTGTAACGATTCAAAGCCTTACCTGAGGTACAGTGCCTTAGATGTGCTAGACATATCATACGAAGGCCAGTTGCAGATCAATTCTAAGATAGCATATGATTGCTATGAAAAAAACGGAAACCAGGCTTGTAATTATGAATACCAGCTCAATTTATTAAGCTTCTTCATCTCTAGCAAGCGAAACAAATGTACAGTCATTGGCTGTGACACAAATGCAATGGTCCAAGTCTCGTATAAATAGAGGTACATGACTGGATGCATGTCTCTTTGTGGAAGACTTGAGGATGTGAAAAACGGGTCGTGTAGTCGAATTGGATGTTGCCAACATCCATACCAAATGAATGCAGTAGTGCAGTACTACATTAGTCTTGATAGCTTCTATAACCATATGGAAATATATCACTTTCACTAGGATTCTCAATGGGGCATATTCGAACTAGGATCGCATTTCTCATACCTGTCCAGTTGTATAATTTTCTGTTTTCTTGCAAAAATTCATTATTGATCCCATCCCTCCCTGTTGGACAAGACTAAGTAATCACCCGCCTTGTCCCCATTTCATATTAATTTTAAAAATTTAATAAAAAAATAGTTTTTATTATATATTCTAATATTGAAACAAATACATAGATAATTTAAAAAATATTAGACATTAGTTTTATTACATTATATATAAAACTAGAATAAATGAATTATTATTAATTTTAAATATATTTTACCACAACATATAAATAAATAAATATTATATAACATACGGGATGGGGCTACTTTTTTCAGCTGAATCATATAAATATCATAACCACCCCAAATTTAAACTAAGAACAATTTTAATACCAGTCACATTTCCATTTCCCGTTTGGAGAGATAGCCTTATTGGAGTCCGGTTCCCATTTGCCCCGCCCTCCGAGAAGCCTAACTTTGACATGTGCAGCTATGCTTAGAATTGTAAAATAAATAGAAGTGATCTTACTTTAAAACAAATTTGTAAACATGATTAGGTCCGTAAAAATAAAGTTTTATTCAAAAATAAAAGTTTCATTATATGACATCTTATCCGTTATTGGTAGTCCACAAAATAAACAGTTAGATCTAACATAAATATTTTATATTTAATGATTTAAATCAAGTATAAATATGTAATAGAAACTTCAATCAAAATTTATAATTATTTTTTTTTAATTTATGGAGAGTTTCAATTAAATAATACTTTCAAATTATTACTAAATTAAAAATTATCGTGTACAATCGTGAAAAACTGATTTGTATAACTTAAGATATAGTTATAACATTAAATTAAGTACTTGAAATCTAATAATTTTTTTTTTTAATTTGTTACAACTCAAATTTGTTTTTTTTTTAAATTTTTCAAATAAATGAAAGTTTCCTTCTTTATTGTAAAATATTAAAATTTACCTAATACAGATTTAATATAATAAGAAATAAAGGAGGTGATAAAAGATAAAATTAGAAAATTAAAATTACTACTTATATATATATATATATATATATATATATATGCATATATTCAATTTCTAATTAAAATAAAAAAATCCGTGACACATATAAAAGATATAATAGATAAATAGTAAAGATATAATAAATACATATATTTATGCATGCTTAGGTGTATATGTACGAAAATAAATACGTACTAGTGATAAATAAATGTTAAAAATCCTTTTCGTGAAAAAGTAAAATACAAGTTCAGGCTGTCCGAATCCTACTGGGGAGACTGAAGGCGGTGGCCCCAAATCTATATAAACAGGATTTCCATCTAAAAACTTTAAAAACCTAGAAATCTTAAGAGATTAGAAGTCATCATGGCACGACATGTTTCACATAAAATAAAAATAGATGGTTGCTTGAATATAAAGGAGACAAGTGATGGTTCTTATATATTAGACATGGATGATGTAGATATACGGATTAATGATAAAAAGCACTGGTACAATGTGTTCTATGTTACAGACTGGCGTGCTGTTTGCGTAAGTGTAATCATACCCTGCATCGAATATTCAAGATACAGAAAGATTATGATGATCAAGAGCAGCGTCAAGGAGATGATGGCTCATCCAAGGAAGCAGTGCAGAGTCTTGTTGGCCATCTAACTGTGACGCCTGATGATGGTTCTGGTGATATTAACTTGCCGGTTGAAGTTAAGTTCAGTGCTCGGAAACAGCAGAAGCGTCCCGGACTTTCTACACTTGTCTTTCGCTTCTTGCTGTCCTGCTTCAGTCACACAAAATTAGATTAGGGGATAAATTTACATAAGATTTATGTATGCTTTTATGATCAGTTTTGTTGTAATAAGATTGTGATTTATTGATTTTGTTATGGTTGTTGGCAAAATTTTCCCATTATCTGAATTATTGCAGATTTTATGTGAATTTTTATGATTTGTGTTAACTTTTCAATATTTAGCAAATAAGAACCTGTATAAAAAAAAAAAAAAAAAAAAGGACAGAAAACAAACAAGCATGCAAATAGAATCAGCGTAGTTAAAGTTCAGAATACAACATGTCAAGAGAATAGTGTCTGCTGCTATGACTCAGACAATGGTCAAGAGAATAGTGTCTGCTAGCAATGACTCAGGCAAGGCAATGGGTCCAGCCTATCTTGCAAATGTTCAGAAGGTTACTCTGGAAATCCCTACTCTCCAAAATTGATGTGTCTTCTAGTAATTACATCTTGCATCTCCAAAATGTGTTTTTGATGTACACAAATTTTTGAGACGCGGATTTTAAAGAAAATGCTATGAATTTCAGACATGCCCGTCACTTCTATCGAATGATGCACAAGTTCCGTATGCACATTGTTAGTGGAAAGCCTCGCATTCTCTTCCTTGCAGGTCCGACCAAAGACACTTCTAGGGATCCGCCCTGCAGAAATTTGGTTCCAACACACATCTAGTGGTAGCTCGGACCAAATAATTTGAGTTACGGTACTTCTGTCACATGATTATGATCATGTCTTATATAATTCTCGCGTTTTCTTGACATTGGCCCCAAATGGCACCACGAGTGCAGGTTCTAATGCTCTATATATCTATTTTCAACATTTGTTATTGCTGAGGAAGAAGACGCTGAGAATTGATAACGGTGTAGTGTAGAAAATCGTAGAGGAATATTTTGTCACATGTACTGTGTTCTCTACTACTCCTCAGCAAATAATATTGAAGTTTTGAAACTCGTAATCTAATGATCAGCTACTAAGCCATTAAGCATGCCATCTTTTGTAGAAACAACAATGCCATGTAGACAAAAAGCAACTTATAATATGAAAAAACAGTTATTTACTATATACCTATTGCAAAAACCTGTATTATGTTATGTTCTGTAGTTGAACTATACAAATGATAGTTTGCCAAAAAAAATTCGTATGATACTAACAAAGCTGGAACGATACTTACAAACGGATAAAAGGTCCGGAGTTTCGACAAACTGTCAGGTAACCTGGAGAAGTTTACAAAACTCCAAGGAGACATTAACAAGGTTTTAACTGTAAGAACATTAAGAGTTTATTGCATAAAACCATCCACTTGGTGACTTGGAGTAAGCATAAATCTTTCACATAGCATATTTTCATCATACATACAATGTGTTGCTAATTCAGACTACTTTAGCTTAAACACCTTAAACTCAGTGATTTAAAGTATGATGGTGATCTCTAATAATGGGACCAGTGATATTTTAATGTTAAACAGTTATTGGGCTTAAATAATTTTTAGTAGTAATAATCAATATACATATATCTTCAATAAGAACAGTTCAATGATTAGTTGTCCCTTTGTCCTTTATGACATGGAAATGAGAATAAGCAAACATTAGCTACAAAAATGAATGGGGATAGTACTGGTGTAACAAATGGCATGGTTTTAAAGATCAATTTGTGTCACTGACTGTTTGTCAACTCTACCTAACTGTACTCGGCAATGCCACACATTTTTAATAACAGCTAACAAGAAGTTGAGTTTAGATAATGACTCAAACTAGAGCCGGCCGTACATGTTAAACATGGATATATAAGCATACATTTGTTTACACTATGTAATATTCACATTAGTTCAATGTTATAGTCACAAGTCCTTATTATTTGCAGAAAAAATGGCAAGGCATGATTTCTTTCTCAAGATTTTCATCGGAGGATTTATATTTACGGCCTTAGGAGTGAGAGTCGCGACAGCTGATCATGCACTTCCTGGCTGCCAAGAAACCTGTGGCAATCTTAGCATTCCATATCCATTCGGAACACGTGAAGGCTGCTACTTGAATGAATGGTATCTCATTGCTTGCAACAATTCAAAGCCTTACCTGAGGCACGGTGACGCCGCTGTGCTAGACATTTCATATGATGGCCAGTTGCGAATGAATTCTAAGGTAGCCTACGATTGCTATGACAGGAGCGGAAACCAGACTTTACATTTTCAACACACGCTCTCGTTGAAAAGCTTCTCGATCTCTAGTAAGCGAAACAAATTTACAGCCATCGGCTGTGACACAAATGCAATGATTCAAGGCTCGGTTGGACAGAGGTACATGACTGGATGCATGTCTCTTTGTGAAAGCCTCAAAGATGTAAAAAATGGGTCGTGTAGTGGGATAGGATGTTGCCAAACATCTATACCAGAAGGAGTGCGGGACTTTTTCATAAACATCGACAGCTTTTTTAGCCATGAGGGTATATATGACTTTAGCAGGTGCAGCTATGCTTTTGTAGTAGAAGAAGATGGCTATAATTTCTCCTCCACTGATCTTTATAAATTGCGGAAAGAAAGCCAATTTCCAATGATACTTGATTGGGCTGTGGGGAATTCTTCGTGTTCAGAGGCAAAAACTAATGCCACGGCTTTTTTATGTCATGAGAATAGTGTTTGCTATGACTCTGAGAATGGTCCAGGCTATCTTTGCAAATGTTCCGAAGGTTACACTGGGAATCCATATCTTGAACATGGGTGTGAAGGTAATGAATATGAGTAACTAATTCTGGTGTGATTAGGTTATAATATTTATTTTTGTATGCCCATTTAAATTTATGTCAGTAGTTTATCTATGTGTTTACTGACTGATTCTTGTGAAATATCAGATTTAGATGAATGTGATGATCCTTCCCTCAATGTATGCACCAACATCTGTATCAATGGCGTCGGGAACTATACTTGTTCTTGTCCCAAGGGATACAACGGAGATGGCAAAAGAAATGGAACAGGTTGCACCTTGGATAAACGTACTCAATCAGTTACTCCAGTTTTGACTGCAGGTAACCAATTTGATAATTACAGCTCACATATTGTTCCCAGCACGTGAAAATATTTAAGAATTTGATCACAGCCTAAACTATGTCTGATGAGATATATTTCGTTTGTAGGAATTGGAGCTGGCTTAGTTGGGATGCTTGTTTTTCTTTTAGTCTCATACTGGGGAGTCCGACAGAGGCAAAGCATAAAGCTTAAAGAAAACTTTTTCAAGCAAAATGGTGGTATAATGCTACAACAACTACTACACAAAAGTGAGAGTATTGTCGAAAGAGCGAAAATATATACAGAAGAAGAGCTGAAGAAGGCTACAAATAACTTCAATGAGAACAATGTCATAGGTCAAGGAGGTTGTGGTACAGTTTATAAGGGAGTGCTAGCTGAAACGATCGTTGCTATTAAAAAGTCCAAAGTAGTTGATCGAAGCCAAATCGATCAGTTTGTAAATGAAGTAATCATACTTTCGCAGATTAAACATCCAAATGTTGTGAAACTCTTAGGTTGCTGCTTGGAAACTCCAGTCCCTTTACTTGTCTACCAATTTGTCACAAATGATACACTCTTTCATCATATACATGATGAAGGCTGTGCATCGTCAATCCCATGGGATATGCGCCTAAGAATAGCCACAGAAACAGCTGCAGCACTTGCGCATATGCACTCAGCTCCAATGCATATCATACACAGAGATGTCAAGTCAGCAAACATACTTCTGGACGATGAATACACTGCAAAAGTATCTGATTTTGGGGTTTCGAGGTTGTTTTCTCTTGAAGAAACTCATTTGGCCACGTTGGTGCAAGGGACTTTCGGGTATATAGACCCTGAATACTTTCATTCAGGGCTTTTAACACAGAAAAGTGACGTTTATAGCTTTGGAGTAGTACTCGTGGAGCTTCTGACTGGAGCACATGTTGTCTCATTCGACAGAGAAGAGAAGGACAGGAATCTAGGTATGTATTTCTTGTCTGCGATGGAAGATGATCGATTGCATAAGATTCTTGAACCGCGGGTGAGAAAAGAAGGGCATGCAGAGCAGCTTAGAGGAGTGGCTGAGCTAGCTAAAAGGTGCCTGCGAATCAAAGGAGACAAAAGACCCACAATGAAGGAAGTTAAAGAAGAGCTTGCCAAGTTGAGGGAGTTTGAGATTGAAAATTACTCCTGGGTTGAGATTGGACCAAATGTAGAAGACAGAGAGCCATTAATTGGGGAAGTTATGGAGTTTTATGACAAGAATGCGGTATCTGATCTTGATAGTATGAAGAAGCAGGAAATATTGCAGATATATAGCGGTGGAAGATAATTTATTTGCGCTGCATATTGTCAATTTCCAGTACATAGACAGAGAATATTGATATAATTTTTTGTGATATTCCGTGTTAGTAACAGAGTCTGGTGATCTATGTAGTTGTGATGTATCAATTTCCTTTTTAGATAACAGAATCTTGATTATTAACTTAATGATGATAGAAAGAAATGCTGCAAGTTATTACAATATGGAACTAATCCTTGTTCATACAAAGACTGCAGGAATATCTCTAGGACTTATACTTGCCATAATCAGGGCCCGCCTTGAGTTGTAAGAGGTCAGAAGAAATGGTTTGCGGGCCTCAATACATGTATGTGTATAAATTTTATGCATATTTATAGATGAAATTCAAAAATTTTGAGTTCTTATTTACACAAAAATTTTATACACATTTATACACATGTAAAATCTTGTCCCCAAGCATCCCGGTCATATTTACACATTCTAATAAATAAAAGGTTACCCTTTTGGACCCTGGCCATGTTACACATTCTAATAAATTAGATAGTATGCTCTATTCGTGGAATAAGTCTATTCTTTTATACTGTTATCATGAGTAAACGCAGAATAAATTAAAATCAGGATACAATGTCCTGGGAGCTCTCATGTAGTTTGTGTATATGGTCAGTTTTCTATGATGCCTTTTGTGATCAAGAGAAGAAAATCTAGTAGAGAGTAGTTCCTCTTTATGTTTACTACACCTTAATTATCTTCATGGGTGCATCAGAGACAATTTTTTTTGTAGGCTTATAGCATTGCTATGGTATATCTCCGGTTATGTTTCAAGTGGTGTAAATGCTAGTTCTATCTTATTTTTCATCCTAATTTCACACTCGCATACCCATTTTTGCCTTCATTGAACACTCACATCCGGTAAAACAAGCGAGGGTGACATTTAAAAGGAGCGAGAACTCTTTGGTAATGCTAGTTCCATTTTCCAGCAACAGATAATAAACTGTGTACTTGTCGTAACCACATCAGCAAATGCAAGTACTAACATTATGTTCTGACAGCCAGTTAATTGAGAACAAATTATATCAGGTTGATTCTACATAAGACCGAAGAATACTAGACTGACCAAATGCACTATGATCACAGTAAAGGAGTTTACAAGATTGTGTATAGCAACAAATGAAATTTTACAAACGAAAAAACGAGTCTACTCTTCCAACTTTGACGGATCTTACTCAGAGCAGTACATAAAGAATCAACTCTAATAAATTAAATTATGGTTAAATATACAGAGAAACTATTTCTATAGCATCTGTGGAGGAAAATTTGGGGAAAACATGAGTGCCTATTTCAGCCATGTTCAATTAAACATGCCAAGTTTATGTTCCTATGCAATTGCTGACGATATTGTCTCAACCTCTGTGGGACGCCACAATGATTTCTGTACACAGAGCAATCCTTGATTGTCTTTTGAGTAAGTAAACTGGATCTTCCATTGAAGAGACTTAGACATGTTCTCTATCTCGGTTATTGTCTCTGCATCGTCCCGTACAATTAGAATCCCTTTTGGCCTTAAGATTCTATCAACTTCTGCAATCACACCCTCTAACTTGCATCTGTTTAAATAAGGAATTATTGAGAAGTAAATTGATTAGTAAAAAATTAAAGGGTGATGCCTTTTTATTTGTTAAGTGAAACACACAGTATAAAAGCACAAGTACATGACAAACCTCTTCTTAAGATCGGAAAAAAGATGATCTGCGTGAACCAGATCGTAAGTTCTGGGGTATGTGCTGAATGATTCACACCAATCATGATACATGCCAAATAGGCCACGTTCATATATTATTGGAAGAGTGTCCGAAGAAGTTATTGGTACAACGTTCATTACCCACACTTTCACGTCTTTCAGGGCTGCAGCAAATCTACAAGTGTACAATAAGAATTGACATTAATTAAATTTTAGAATAAAATTATAGAAGCGGGAAAAACATTGCAACCATCACCTTAAACATTTAACAACATATTAATATGCTTACCCTCCATAAACAGCCTTCATGTCCATGACATTCCTCACTGAAGACCAATTAATCCCCAAACCAGTCAAATATGATGCAGAGACGACACGTTTCCAGTGCTCATAGTCAGCGGCAAAGTCCTCTGGAGCTGCCTTTCCATATACTCCAACTGCAGAACTACTTAACCAGGATGGTGCTTTCTCCAATCTTTGTGGCCATTGCTCAGGCCACTGGTTACCACGTTGTGCCACATTTTCTGGCACTTTGTGCATGCATGCTTGAAGTGGCACATTCCTGATGACACACGCGAAAATTAATCAACTAAGTGCATAAGACTTAAAAAGCCCAACTATGCATTAACTTGTTACAGGCTAGATTAAACAGGACAGGGAAAAGGAAATAAAAGTAACGTATGGATAAAAACTAGCATAGTCCTATAAGAAACATTTGATAGATGAGGCAATACATACAGTTTTTCCATATTTAAGTGTTGTTTTTAAGTGTTGTTTACCGAGTACTGACTGAGTGACTAGAGCACATGT
The DNA here is from genome assembly GCA_003724115.2 of Anethum foeniculum. Lineage (NCBI taxonomy): Eukaryota > Viridiplantae > Streptophyta > Magnoliopsida > Apiales > Apiaceae > Anethum > Anethum foeniculum. Next base: position 28,523 of record PHNY01068490.1, read on the forward strand.
AGCTAGACTAAAGCGAAAGTTTATGGATATTAACACTGTTAAAATTTAACATGACAGTATGAACTAGAATAAAGAAAAAGTTTACAGAATAACGTACCAAACTGCATCTGGCTCATCAGCTTCGTTGCACAGTGGTGGTTCACTTTGTGATCTTTGCCCATAGCAGTCATTGGTAATTGGTTTTCTGTATATTGCTGCTCCTACTGAATTCAATTTATCGCGGCTAATTTTTACCAGGTCCCAGCACATGGACTTCGTGAGCTCAGACATAGCTATCACACATTTGAGAGAGCATAAGAAAAATACATCTCATATACTAACACGCAACACGACCACGCATATTCAGAGACGACGCATTTGAAATAGTTATGCAGCTCTTTTTAAAAATTATACCTTTCCATATGCCAGCATTTTCTGTATCCTTTCTGTAAACTGGAGTAGCCGACCACACAAAGTAACCACCAGGCCGCAGAACACGGTTAAGCTCTAAGAGAAGTTTACCACCTACAACAAACCATAATGTGAGTGTGGGATGCAGAAAGAGTCCTACCCAAGCAACACTATGATCCAAGTCAGATATAAAATTACCTTCGATGTGCCAAGGGACTCTACAACGTGCACAGTGGACAACATCAAAGACCTTACTCGGGAAGGGCAATCTCTTGGTACCCATTACAGCTGATATAGCAGGAATTCCTCTTTCAAGTGCGAACTGCACTTGAGCTTCATGCTCATCCTTGGGAGCAAATGACATAGCGAGTACATCTCTTTCAAAAAGATAACCTCCCAAGCTGGCCACCCCACAACCAACATCCAATATAACACGACTCCTTTTACCCCAAGCAATATCAGGAAGGGACTGTATTACATATAAAATATGTTAGCTATTGAATTATAGTCAACTTTTCAAGAAGTGCTTTAGATTGAGTACGACTACTGAATCCACAGGTCTCCTATGTGTAGCTCTCAATAACCCATACACAGCAAAAGACAATATAAAAGGGTTGGAGAGAAAAAAATTATCAGGTGGAGAGGACTCAATATGATGATCACTTACTTGCTGAATGAAGTCAATGTAATGAAGAGCACCATGAACAAACTGAGTCCCTCCACCAGGAAAAGTGAGGTGATCACCAGTAACTTTTACCCAATTTTGATGCCCTTTAACCTCTGCGAGCTTGGTGTGTGGCACATTATTGTACCAAATCTGCATATGAGTAGTCAATATTAAAATAATGTAAACAACATAAATGAAGGACTTATGAACCCATATATATATAAAGATATACCTGCTCTCTGCTTTTTGGCCACTTTATTGACTGTCTGTAGCCTTCAGGAAGAGAGACGAGGCAGGTTGGGGCTTTATCAGGGCAATGTCTTTCACGATGTTGATAGTGGTCCCACTGTGGAAGCTTCCTAATAGCTTGCAAATTGTCAAGACATGGAATATAATCTGGACCAGCAGTAACATTACAAACTTTCCATTTATAGTCACTAGCATCCTTAGGCAACTTAGACATTTCTGGTTTCTTTTCACTTTCCGACTCAGCAGCCTGAGTTGACCATGCCGCACTCTCTGTGGGAGTGTCCTTCAGAATCTCAGACTGATTCCCAGCTGAAATCTCCACTTGTGCCTTCTCGTCTGCCATCAATTTTGGTTCCTCCGCACTTACCTCAGTTTGTGGCCTGTCACTAGCCTCATTTGAATCTGATTCAGCCTCACTCTTTTTGTTTTCTGGTTCTGATTGGGCATTTTCGTTTGTTTCAGTACTTAGATTTGATTCTTTGCCTTCTGAATTTGATTCTTCATTTTCTGAATTTCCGTTATCTTCTTTGGGTTCCCCATCACCGGCACCTTCAGCCTCTTCTTTCGAATCCTCTTCACTATTGGAGATTTTTCCAGAACTCTCCTCTACAACCTTTTCTTCCTGAGTTTCCATGACATTATTGTCAGAATCCTTATCGGACGAATTTTCGGACTCTTTGACATCAGAATTACCCTCATCCTTTGATTTTATAGGTTTACTCTCTTCTTCTGTTGCATCTTCTGCTTGTCCACCTGAACTATCTTCAGATTCGCTAGAAAATTTATCATTAACCTTTTGTTTAAGATCTGCTTTGGAATCCTGAGAAGACAAATCTGTTTTGGAATCGTGGGAAGAAAATTCTGTGTTGGAATCTTGGGAAGACAAATCTGTATCTTGAATAGGATCAACAGATGATGGCATCAACATCCAAACCCCAACCAAACAAAGACTAACAAACAACACGATAGTGGCTGTTGAACAATAATTTGTAGACTTCCTCCCATCAACTCGGGAGTATTTTCCAATAGCCATGTTTTGTACAAAAGAATTCCTGTATTATATACCTGTGAATGACAAATGGTAATATTTAAACACAATTAAAGACATAACTTATATATCAAAACCTTAAATGTTAATTTATTTGTAAAGTTGTACTTCAAGAAAAAGCAACAGAAGACCAACAAAGAATGACAATGACAAGACAATAAGCCAACTCAGTGTTGATACTCTGTCAGCAAGTTTTTGCTTTTTGATGTGTGCAGTGTATAAACTTTTAAGCATATTCAGGAACTTGGGTTTAGAAAAATTATGCAAATCCAGATCATATGAAATATATGATCTTTTCTTAAACCTAAACTAGAATATTTCAATATCTACTCTAACTTGTACGTATGCATCCATCGTTTATGTAACACGCCTAATAAAAGAAATTGTAATGTAGTTTCAAATCAGACATTGATACTTGTCCAAAAGAAGCATATTATAGAACCTCTAAACCACATTCAGCTTTGCCGCAGAATGCTTTCCATGACAAAAGAAGCTGATTTGCTCATGATACATTAATCCATTCTCCTAAACAGCAACCGGTAATTTAAGTGGCAGTAAACTTATATAACAATGGATAACTCTAGAATACTGATCTGCATTCAGTTAATTAGGAACAGTGCTTTTACTTGAGCCAATTCTGCGTCCTTTTCAATCAAGTAAAAACACCTCAATAGCTCATTAGAAACTCAAACATCATTTATTCCTCTTCACAAGTCTAATCCTCACTCCCTCTACGTGTTTGCTTAAAAATCTAATGCATCAAAAAATATTTAACATACCCAAGTTAACAAACAAGACAAATCATAATAGAAAGTTAGGAACATAACAAGATTTGTCATATAACAGTTGCAAATTAATATTAGAGATCTTAACAGAACAAAAAGAAAATCCCATCTGACTCAATTGATAATCATTCATATGAGGATTACAATATGATAATATCACAGTTAAAAACTCACAAAAAAACATATAAATTAGGCCCAACACAAACAAAAGTAATTCTAGTACATGAATGACAACACTCAATCAAGAAAACACTTACAAATCTTCAAGAAAAGAACAAAAAAAAAAGGACCCAAAAATCAACACAATGCAAATATCTAGTTGAAAATCAAGCAAATAAGATGTGGGTATATAAAAAGATTGTACCTTTGAACAGGGTCTTCTTGATTTGACTAGAGAACTAGCTCCTAAAGCTCATCTTTCTTGAAAAAAAATTGAGAAAATATGAACAAGTGCTAGTTGGATTTGAACTTGAGATCTCTGAATTAATATAATTTATGTGAATATATATATATACATATATGGGAGGGCACGATGATGAGCTGTTGATTAGTGGAAACAGTGGGAAGAGGTGAATTTCATTACAGAAGGATACAGTTGCAACTGGGGTATTATGGTAATTATGGGACCGTTGGATCTTTTTATTATTTTATTCCTTTTTTTGTTTGTCGGTGGTTTCGGGAATTATGTCTTTAATTTATTTTTATAGTTTTACCTGTATCTTTAGAGCATCTTCAACAGTTTCTTAGGTCACTCTTCAAATATAATATAAAAAATTAACTCTTAGCAACTTAATGCTCATTCATCTCCAACAACACTCTTTATATTCACTCTTTAAATAATATTTTAATATTAAAATATTTTTCTTAAATAAGAATACAAGACAAAGTGAGTGTTTGCATTACCTTTTAATAAAATATAACTTAAGAGTAGTTAGTTGGCTCTTAAAATAGAGGGGAGAGAAGAGACTCTTAAGGTTTTAGAGAGCCTCTAAGAGCATCTCCAATAGGGGTTGCCAAGGGGTTGCCAAATCTTATGTGACATAGCACCCTTGGTTGCCAACCTATTGGAGTTATATTGTTGCCAAGAGGTTGCCTACCAAGGTTGCCAAAACTTGGCAACTTCCTCATTTGGTTAAATGCAAACTATTGTTCAAAAAGTATATCNGCAACTTTTGTAGTTG
>PHNY01068521.1:3696-23546 GCA_003724115.2 Anethum foeniculum
TTACTTGCTGAGCATTATTGTTCTCACCCTTTCTTTATTTATTAAACCTTTTAGTGCCTGGAGAATATAGTTAATTATTCCGTACTACGAGGATCCAAAGGGGAAGATTTAACCCTGAGATAGCCAGTTCAGAATGGTTAATGCAGAAGTAAGTTGCGTAAGTGCAGCTAGTGTTAAAAAGACTTATGTATAAGTATCTTTGTAAATATAATTTCAGGTAGATGTTGTGTTTACAGTATAAGATCCTGATTAGTACATTTGGTTTGTAATAACTAATGCTACTTTTGTGAATCGTTTCTAAGGCTATAACTTATGTGTGTAAAGGATTTGGGGNNNAGATTATTGAGTTAATGCAGGTAATATATGATTGGACGGTAGCGTAACGACCCAGATTCCTGACCTCGGATTTGGGGGTGTTACATTGTATAAAGTAGATCGAGTACTACAGCTTCCAGAATGAAAATTCTGGCTACAAAAGGAGAACTGATTGTTCTTGTTTGCTTATAGACAAAGAAGAGATGAATATTCTCTTGTCTAACACTCTTATGGCTAATGACTTGATGTGCATGATATATAGGACCTATACAAAACTAATGCACACAAATCAATTTACACAGGTGCCCTTTTTCTGCAGTGACGGCTGTAACAGATTGCAGGTAGTACACTGTGCAGATGCGGACCACCACTAGCCTTTTCTTTTCCGTTTCTTTCTCTCCAAGTTGTGCTGTAGATTTGCCATTTGTTTATTGGACCACAGACCAGTACAGATGCTCCTAGTATTTGTCTCCATTTTCTTTCTGACTTGTACCTTTTTTGTCTTGTTGTTAAATGGCTAAGTGCTGATATCCTGAACTCCAGTACTCCTCTTCTCCAGACATGTCGACATAGCTCTTTGAGACTTTTCTGTATGAAGACTTCACGACATAGTGCAAATGAGACTTTGATGTATACTATGGTGAAGACTTTACAGTATGGCTATGTTGAGGACTTCACGGTATGGCTAAGAGGAGTATGCGACATAGCATAAACTGACTTTACGGTATAGGCATTTTGACTATATCCCAGTGTTAAAACACACTAGGTCATGTAAGTGACAATGTCACAATGTGTAGGCTTGTTAAATGTGGTATTCAGACATGTCTTGAGCCCAACAGCTGATAATACCCGTTTGACGCCTTTCAGCTTGCTATTTGAACATCACACATGCCTAATTATCTTCTCAGCACGCTAAAATGCTCTTCAGCTAAAGGCTTTGTGAAAATATCAGCTAATTGATCAGCTGTAGTCACAAATACCACCTTGATATTCCCTTTCGCAACATTATCTCTCAAGAAATGATGTCGTACATCAATATGCTTTGTTCTTTAGTGATTCACAGGATTCTTAGAAATGTTGATAGTGCTTGTATCATCACAATAAATTGAAGTCTGTCCACACTAAATTCCAAAATCTTTAAGCTATTGTCTGATCCACAACACTTGTAGATAGCAACTACCAACTGCTAAATACTCTCCTTCAGCTGTAGATAGTGCAACAGAAGTTTGTTTCTTGCTTAACCAAGATACCAAATTTTGCCCCAAAAATGTGCAAATACCACTAGTACTCTTTCTATCTGTTTGACAGCCTGCATAACCTGCATCATTATACCCAACAAGATCAAATGCATTTGTGATAGGATAAAATAAACCAAAAGTTATAGACCACTCAAATATTTGAATATTCTCGTAACTGCATTCAAGTGAGATTCTTTTGGTTTAGCTTGAAATCTTGCACAAACATATACATTACATATTATATCAGGTCTATATGCAGTGAGAATAGTAAACTTCCAATCATACCTCTGTATATTCGAATATCAACATCTTTACCTTGTTCATCAGTTGTCAGCTTGCTGACAGCACTCATTGGTGTTGATTTCGACTTGATATTATCTTATCCAAACCTTTTCAGTAAGTTCTTGATGTACTTGTATTGATGTATTTATATTCCTTCAGAAGTTTGCTTGATTTGAAACCCCTAGAAATAGTTAAGCTCTCCCATCATGCTCATGTCAAATTCACTATGCATACACTTTGAAAACTACTCACACATAGAATCATTAGTAGCACCAAATATAATGTCATCAACGTATATTTAAACAACTAAAATATCTTTACCATTATACATAGTAAATAATGTAAGATCAATTTTACCTCGAAAGAAACTATTTTTGATTAAAAATTCGCTTAACATTTCATACCAAGAACAAGGAGCTTGCCTTAATCCATATAAAGCTTTCTTCAATTTGTAAACATAATTTGGATACTTCTCATTCTCGAAACCAGGTGGTTGCTTGACATAAACTTTTTCTTTAAGAAATCCATTTAAGAAAGCACTCTTAACATCCATTTGATGTAGCTTAATCTTCTTGTAGCATGCAAATGATAAGAACATCCTTATAGATTCCAATCTTGCAACCGGAGCATATGTTTGATCAAAATCAATCCCTTCTTGTTGATTATATCCTTGAGCTACAAACCTCACCTTGTTCCATGCGATATTGCCAAATTCATCTACTTTATTCTTGAACATCCATTTAGTGCCAATAACAGACGCATCCTTAGGTGGTTCAACAAGTTCCCAAACATCACATCTTTCAAATTGATTAAGTTCTTCTTGCATAACTATGATCCAATTTCATTCTCGAGAGCTTCTTTGACATTCTTTGGTACTTCCTTTGCTAGAAAAGATGCAAATGCACAAATATTTGATGCACCTTTCCTTGTCTTGATGCCTTCTGATTTATCACCAATTATCAACTCAGGTGGATGATACTTGACTGTTCTAGTTGACTTAGGTAGTGAATGTTGAGCTATCACTTCTTCATTAACCCGAAGTCTCTTTGATGGAGGTGATTGATCTTCACCATTATAAAGAGGTAGCTTTTCTGTTGACCTGTTGCCTCTTGGACCTTCCAAAGTGAGTCTTGCCAACTTATCCAGTGTTTCATCCATAGGTGAAGAGGTTTTAGTTGACTGTTTCGCCTCTGAAGTTGTATCTTTTGACTGTTAACTTGCTGAGATTTAGAATTCTTCTCATTCAGGTTGCTGGCGGTACCTGTACCTACAACATCTTCCTCAACACTAGCAAGATCATGAGTAATTTCATGAAATGAAACATCTATTGACTCTTCTACAATATTTTTGGATAAATTGTAAACTCTATAAGCACGACTAGTTGAAGAATAACCCAAAAATACAGTTTCATAAGATTTAGAATCAAATTTACCATCCCTTTTGATAGTTTTAACTTTCAAGTACAAAGCATCTTGATCCAAACACCTTGAAATGACCAATGCTTGGTCTTCTTCCTTAGCAACTCATATGGAGTCTTGTTGAGAATAGGCCTGATAAGTACTTTGATAAGAACATAGTTTACTATGTTAACAACTTCTACCCGAAAACTCTTTGGCAGCTTGCTTTCCTAAAGTGAAGTCCTTGCTGTTTCCTGCAAAGATCTGTTCTTACGCTCTACCACTCCATTTTGATGTGGTGTATGTGGTGCAGAGAATTCATGTGATATGCTTTCTTTACAATAAGTAACAAAATCCTTTTGAAATTCTCCACCATAATCACTTCGAATACCTACAAGTCTAGTTTCAAGCTTGTTCTCAAGTAACTTTATTAGTTTCTCAAATTCATTAAAAGCACAATCTTTATTTTTAAGAAATAGTACCAATGTAAACCTTGAATAATCATCAACAATGACAAATGCATATTGTTTACATCCAATACTCTTATAAGCTTCCGAACCAAATAAGTCTAAATGTAAGAGTTCTAAAGGTTTAGAAGTAGATACCACCTTCTTAGCTTTATGAGGAGTCCTGCTTTGCTTTCCTAATTGACTAGCATCATAGGTTTCCATTTTGACATACTTTAACTTAGGCAATCCAAGAACTAGCTTCTTAGTTGATAGCTTGCTAAGTAAGTTCATGTGAGCATGTCCAAGCTTTCTATGCCAAATTTCTGGATTTGTATCAACTGCTGCTAAACAACATGATTGTTCATGTTATTAAAAATCCAATAAATATATATTTCCTTCCCGTCTAGCAACTAGGGGGATTTTGTTAGAACCAACAAATATAGTACATTCATGGTGACCAAAATCTACTTTATGACCATCATCAAATAATTGACTAATGCTCAAAAGATTATAAGTAAGACCTTGAACAAATTGTACTTTATTAATAGATATGATACTATTACCAATTGTTCTTTTGCCAAGAATAAGAAGTGTTTTGCTGTACCCAATTGTGACACTACCACCCTTCTTCATCCTTAGACTAAGAAACTATGATTTGTCTCCACTCATGTGCCTTGTCGCACCACTATCCAATATTCATTGTTTTGGTTTTACTTTAGCCACGAGACAAACCTACAAAACAAACACAAGCAACTCAACATTTTGGTACCCATATTTGTTTGGGTCCAACATGGTTAATTGGTAAAACATATAGAACATTTAAATCAGATTTCTTGATCCACATTTGGACCACTTTAGATTTGTGATTCCATGTTCTGCCTGTCCTCACAACTTGTTGTCTAGGCTTAATAGTTGTTGTCTATGAGCTGTCCGTCTGCTTGAGCTTGCTGACACTATACAGTTCTTTGTTAAATGACCTTTCTTTCCATATCTGTGACAAATACTCCAAGGCATAGCATATAATCATATGAAATACCATTCTTGCCTTCATACTGCGTTGATTTATCCATTGATGTAGAAGCCATTCCAAGACCTCCTTTGTCTAATGGAGTTTGAGTTTGCTTCATTATAGATTTGAGACTTTCTTCTCCTTAAACAAACTTTCCCATTCCTTTCTGAAGATTCTTGATTTCATCTTCTAGTACCTTAATCTTCTGAGCTTGTTTGGATATCTCAATCAAGCTTTTAGATTTGTTTAATTCAAATAACTCCAAGCTTACATCCCTAGCTTTGAGATATGCTCTCAGCGAGCTAAGTTCCTTCATTAGAGTATCATTTCTTCTCTGAATTTGCTTGTTGTTTCCTTCTATTTGAGAAATCTGTTCCTTTAGAGTAGCAATTATGCCTTTACTTTCTTTGGAATTCTTCTCAATCAGAAACTCAGAAATGACCTTCTTTAAATGAACATTCTCCTTCTCTAGCTCATATTTTTCATTTTTTAATTCCATGAGTTCCATCATAGCTAGATCATTCTTATCCTGCATGGTTATTTATCTAGACTAGCATTATCAGAATGTAAATCACAATTAATAGAATTTACCTCGCTACTAGAGTCTGATTCAGCATAATCAGTTTCACTTGAACTTTCAAGACCAACAAGAGCTAAATTCACCAATTCCTCGCTTGAGTCATCATCAAAATATGATTCCTCATCATCACTCCAAGTCAGAAGTGATTTGTGTTTCCTCTTGTCTTTAAAACTAGCTTGCTGTTTAGACTGCTTTCGCTTGTTTTTCAGCTTATAACAGTCTCTTTTGAAATGACTTGTTTTGCCACACTCGAAACGTGCTTCAGCCTTTCACTCTTTCCTTGATCCAAAAGCTTTACCTTTGTTTATCTTCATCCTGTTTTTCTTTTCGATCATCCTTTTGATTTTTCTTGAGAAAAGTTCCATTTCCTCGTCAGATTCCAGCTTGCTGATTCCAGTATAGCCTTCTCTAGCAAACTAATTTCCTAAACCCTATTATCCAAGCTCACTACTCAGCAATAACCATGTTACACCTTGAACAATAAAATTCATATATCAAAATTACAACTCAAACTATGAACTTTATATAAATATACATGATATAATATTAGAGCTCAACTATAAAAGATATTCAATGAATGCAAGTTATATTTTCAGAAAATTTGGTGTATACTTCAGGATTCGTTATTAAAATGAATACACCTTTTTTGATGTTTATAAGAAAGACTAACTTTCAAATAATCAAACAACCCACAACGGTCTTGAGTCCAACTCTAACGTTAGTTTGTTATGATAATTTGAATGTTACTCACTTACAAACCATGTTTAAACTGAAGATAAAAGATAATAACGTTTAAGAGAATTTTTCTTCAATTTATTTAAAATCAAAGTAAATAAGGAAGTAGTTCGGATAGAACAAGATAACTACTTTCTATCTTTTAGAAAAATATGATTTGAATAAGTATTTGAATAGAAACTGAGCTCTAATATGTTATATCATACGTATATAAATATTAGAATCCTCATAGTTCAAATCCTATTAAATCTCCTTGAAAATGACCGTAGACTTTATTCATTTATCTTTTTGTTTAGAAGCTATCAGCTTGCTGTGAGCTTGTTGACAAGCAAAACTTTATATCAACTTGCTGATAACATCTAGATTATGTAAACTGCAAAACAGAATTAGTAGAATACAAATAGATCTATTAACATGCTTTAAAACTACTAACAGCTTGCTGACAGTGTGATTATCAAAATCTTAAGGGTATCAGTGAGTTATATAAGTGTTTGGATAATTTTACTAATAAGTCAAAATTTTCTTCACTTAAATGAGCTAAAATAAATAAATTTTTATATAATTACCTTAATTCGTAAATTTTAAATTATATTAAAATTTAAAAATATATATTTTAAAATTAAAATTAATAAAAAATGAAAAATCAAAATAAGTTGAGAAAAAGTATTTTGTTAGTAACATTTAACTTATCAGATTATAAATCGTAAATACGACTTATAAATTCGATCAACAAACACTTCTCGATAAATTATTACGGGCGGGACGGATATTTGTATTTGATAGAAAGTCCAAGAATTTATCTTATGTAAGCCAGGCCGGTTGAGATGCGACGTAGGGGATGACAGGGCAGTGTTGTCAGAAATAGTAAGTGTAGTTATCTGATCCCTTGAGCTTTCTTTACCCATTACCTTCATTGAGGTTCCCAAGAGGCAAAGGCATGGCCTTGTTCTTCTAGATCCTTGCGTCATTATCCTTTCAAAACATACACACATATATTCTTAGTTTTTTTTTTTTTTTCTAAAATGTATTGCTGCTGCTACTACTAGTATATTTCAGAAAAAAAATAGTTATTCCACAAAATTGCATCTTTATTGCTCTAAGAAAATGCAAAAGTATGCATTTTCTATAAATTATTGACTTGTCCAAATCAATAAGTTATCAAGAAAAAGGCAAGTAACCAAAAGTTGTAGTGGTTATAAATTGACAATATACACACTCCAACATAGTCAATCATCCTTGCAACAAACTAGGGTTAGACAACTGCAGGTAAAAAAAATGGAAAGCGTAGAGAAATGTTCAGTAGTGGCTCGAGCACGTCTAGCTGTCATCTCATCTCACCTAATCGCCCACAACTATTCCTCCGATTCAATTCTCGAAGCTTCCACAGTATTGTCCGTAACGCCACCGCCTAACGTTAAGGGGAATTTGACCATTGTCGATGAGCGTACCGGTACAAACTACTCTCTTCAGGTCTCCCAACACGGTACTGTCAAAGCTACCGACCTCAAAAAGGTACCAAATTATATTATTAATTACATTATAATATGTGTTTGTTGGTTTTTAATTGGAGCCTTTTTCCATAAGTTGATCAATTGTATACATATAAGCTTCTTTATTTTATTATCTCATGTTGAATTGCTGGTTTTTCTTTTATGATCAGAGTTTTGTTTACTTGCTATTTATATTTATAGGTTAGTTCTAACGAGAACCAAATCAAAATCAGAAATTGTTGTAACCATAGCAAATTACCAAAATATCTTGAATGAGTTTCCTATAATTTGGTGATTTTATATACATGTATTTGGTGATTTCCTTTGGAGAACCTCCCCAGCATTTTCCCTTTGGATCTTTACTATATTATTATTAAAATCGAAACATTGAAAGTATAAAAGGAATAATGACTGTTAAGAATTTTAATATTTAGACCTTCCGTGAATAACATATCATAATTAAATATGTATATTGTAAATTTTAAATATAACAAATATTAAAAGTTATACGCACATTGCATGAGATATAAACTAGTGTATGTGTGTGTGTATGTGTGTGTGTATTACAATACCTCAATTTGATGTTCATCTTACGAAATGTATAGAAGACTATATATAAGTCTAAAAAAGATTAAAAATAATTCAAAGCTTATATTTAATAGAGTTCTAGAAACTACTTACGATTGTCAGTATTTGTATTTCATATTGTGCAAGTTGACATTCTTCTTAATTTTCTCTTTCACTTTAATGAGAAGCATAACGAGATGTTTCAAAATTATATTAATGAAGCAGGATGAAATAGTTTTCAAATTTATTGTGGTACAAAAGATAAAAATTGTACTTTCGCCTTAAATGGAAGTTGGAAAAAGTCATATGTACTTGGTTTGAATTTGGAAAAAGTCATTATCTTGCCACATTCTAGTTCTAAGATTCTGCTAGACATTTTGGTATGAGATTTTGTTTTGCAATGCAGCTTAGTTTTAAATTGTTGATTGATATGTTATATATGAAGTCAAGCTTATAACTGCATACACACAGATTACAACAGGAAAAAATGACAAGGGACTTAAACTTTATGACCCGGGTTACATAAATACAGCACCTGTTAAATCATCGATTTGCTACATCGACGGTGACGAAGGGATCCTTAGATACAGAGGCTATCCTATTGAACAGTTGGCTGAGGGCAGTTCCTTTGTGGAAGTTGCATATCTTTTAAGTAAGACTTCCTACAGAACTAGAAGTTATTATTCCTTTTTAGCTAAAGTAACTCAGTCATGAAGACAGATTGATCTTGTATGTAATTTCTTTTATTGGGGATCATTCAAGTCAGAGTTGGGTATTTATAGTTTATACTTACCTTAAGTCTGTCGGCATGGAACTGAAACTTGTTTATGTTTATTTCGGTCATATGTTTGTATATATAAATGATCTTTTATTTGTAGTGTATGGGAACTTACCATCTGGAAGTCAGTTAGCTGATTGGGAATTTGCTATTTCACAACATTCAGCCGTACCACAAGGAATCTTGGTATGCTTCCGTTTTTAATTTTTCGTCATGATACGTATACCCTTGTTCACATTATAATACTAAATTTCACATTATTATACAACTTAATGATGCTCGAGATATAATGATGTCAAATTGTCAAGGGCTTGTGGATAAAGCTTCCTAGTGGTTGATTATATTGGCATATAAAATTTTGCAGTTGACGTCTCCACTTCAAATCACCAAGGTCACTGTAATATCTAATGTTAAGCCTTAACTTTGGGATGATTGTGCGGATTATTTTAAGAAACTGTTTTACTTGTCGTCATTATATTTTTTTAGTGGTGCACCTATAACCTTTAGTTATAGATAGGCAACAGAAAATTCATTTTTTCTGGGTCAAAGATGAGTAATATTTAAATATAAATCTAATGCGCTGCAGCTTGGTAATGCAGGATATGATACAAGCCATGCCACATGATGCACATCCAATGGGTGTTCTTGTCAGCGCAATGAGTACTCTTTCAATTTTCCATCCTGATGCTAATCCTGCTCTCAGGGTAAGAATCTAAGTTGGCAATATCTTCTCATTTTCTTTTATATTTTAGTATTAAAAAATAAACTTATATGTCAGTGTCCATATTGGTATTTTGTTTCTAGATGAGCACATGTGACTGTAGTATGTTTAGTAGTAAAGTGATTGTTGACCAGCTTCATACCAAATAATGATTTTTATCCTGGAGCACCAACTTGTTACTGTACTGGCTTTTATATCCTAATAGAAAACAACAAACATTTAAAACTTGAATATGTTTTTTGGGAATTGGTTATTTGTTCAACACATATATGTTGACGTATTTATTTAGTACATATATATTGTCTTATACTGATGCTACTTCCATATGAGTCCTATGACATATATTCTTTGATGCCATAGGGCCAGGATTTGTACAACTCTAAACAAGTGAGAGATAAGCAAATAGTGCGCATTCTGGGGAAGGTTCGGTTGCCTTCATATTCTTTTGCATATTTTATTTGTTTGTATGGTAAAACAATGTGATGATGTACAATTTATCTTTTCTTGATGAACTTAATTACATTGTCAGGCACCTACCATTGCTGCGGCAGCTTATTTGAGAATGGCAGGGAGACCGCCTGTTCTGCCCTCCAATAATCTTTCTTATTCTGAGAATTTCTTATACATGCTTGATTCATTGTACGATATCGTGTATTAATCTCTGTATCGTTATGACTGACTTAGATTGAATTCCTTGAGGACTATTACCGTTCCTTTATGAAATGCATCAAGCAACAGCTTTAATTTAATCCCTATGTTCGCCAGCAGATAATTAAATAAAACTATGCATATTAGCTTCAGCATGGGATCAGATAAAATTGATGCATATCTATGATTCCTTAGTCATTTTCTTTGAAAGTATTTCGAGCCTGCTTAGTAGCCATGACCCTGGGATCTATCATGGATTGATAATCGAAAGATATTGGGTCAGTCAAAATTACTTTACATTTTCTTTTTGTGTATATGTTTAAACTGATAAAATTTAGAAGTTTTCTTTAATATAGTGTCTAATTGAAGTTCTATAATTGAAAATTTTAGTTCATACAACTCACAATTCGTCTGTTATGCATCATCTTCCTCTTAAATCTTTATATAGAAAAATGCTTTACTGCATATACTTTATAGTCAAGTTATTTAGTGTTCAAGAATCTTGTTTGTGCTTTTAGAAAGCCAATTAGGAGGTGATCAAGTTCATATTTAATCATTATAACCAAATCCATGTTCTCCCTTAATAATCTCTATGTCAAAAAATGTCACAGGAGTCCCTGCGCTCTGAACCCTGTTTATTTAAAACTTGCATGGAGTACCGAACTATAGTTTTTCTAGTAACAGTCAATTCTCTAATGTTTTTGTTATTATGTCATCTTTACTCGCAGGGGTAATAGGTCTTATAAGCCAAATCCACGATTAGCTCGAGTCCTAGACATTCTCTTCATATTGCATGCAGAGCATGAGATGAATTGCTCTACTGCTGCTGCCAGGCATCTTGCATCAAGGTGTGCATCTTATATGTATCATGTAAACAAGAAGCATTTCCAAAATTATGCATCACTCATATCTCTGCAATTTCAGTGGTGTTGATGTATACACAGCTCTTGCTGGCGCTGTGGGAGCACTGTATGGTCCACTTCATGGCGGAGCTAATGAGGTATGTAAGTCTCTCAGAATTTAAGATGAAGTACACTGCCTGACTAATAGTTCAGATGTAGCTGAACAATTTGCATTAACTTCTTTAAGGATCAAATCTAATGAACTATCCTGTATCTTTCCTTTATATCTCTTGTTCTGGATTTTCAGGCTGTGCTTAAGATGCTTAGTGAAATTGGAACTGTTGACAAAATTCCAGAGTTCATCGAGGGTGTGAAAAACAGGTAAGATTATAAAAAGGTATATCTGTTATGGTTTTAAGGCCTGTTTGTGGCATATTTTTTTCATTCTCTTGTCTAATCTTGACTTTACAGGAAGAGGAAAATGTCAGGATTTGGCCATCGTGTATACAAAAACTATGACCCGAGAGCAAAAGTGATAAAGAAGTTGGCAGAGGAGGTTTTTTCGATTGTTGGCAGGGATCCTCTCATTGAAGTGGGTTTTCAATGTGGACTATCTTTATATAGAGTAAAAATTCTATAGGATATAATTGAACTAAAAACCTAAAGGTCATGAATTTTGTAGTAAGCAGTGATCCATTTATTTGTCTACTCCTTAAAATGTTATACTTCTTAAATCGAAGGTGTAAGATAAAAGGATATGTGTAAATTGTTGAGGTTTATGCCTCTTTACTGCATTCTTCCATAAGTTTTATTCATTTTGGGTTAATTGCCTCTGTCATGCTACTGTTCCCAGGTGGCTATTGCTTTGGAGAAAGCGGCACTATCAGATGAGTATTTTGTCAAAAGGAAATTGTATCCAAATGTTGATTTTTACTCTGGATTGATTTATAGGTAGGTATACACTAGCTACTGTCATATTTCATTTTCTTTAAGTCGTTATTGTTAAAATAAATGTTAACATTATTATAATCAGGGCAATGGGATTTCCGACGGAATTTTTTCCGGTTTTATTTGCGATTCCTCGAATGGCTGGTTACTTATCACATTGGAAAGAATCCTTGGATGATCCTGACACAAAGATAATGAGACCTGCTCAGGTTAGTTCTATACTTCCACCTCTAATTTTTTATTTGCATTTCAGAGCTGGTATGTGCGACACCATTCATGCTGTCCGAGAATATCAATTTCCTGGAGGACTAAAAGTAATTATAAATTTGAATAAGAAGATCATTGTGGTTGATGGCTTAATCTACCATGTAAAGTAACTACTTGTCTTCATGAATTCTGTTATTTCTCTATACAGTGTTGGGTTCACTCTATGGAATGTCTTCTTTATTAATTCTTTGTTGAATTTCATGCTATGTACTTTGCATATTTGTGAAGTCAGTACGAGTTGGTAAATATTGTCAGAAAATCGGTAATACTATTTTCTTGTAGTAGTATGTTAGTCAAGGTTTTAGTTTGCTGAGCTGCTACTTGTAATTTATCTAAATGGAAAGATAGTAGGATGGCGTCACAGGGTATCCTTTTCATAAATCAGAAGGCTTAGCTACACTCCACTATGTTGTGATAGGGGTAGGTTCAACTGTTGGTTGAAGATTACGTCGTGTCCAAGTAGTGAACCTCCAAGATAGATTCTTATTCTTCTCTATTGCCTAGACCAATTAAGGCATCATTCTTTATACAGTGCTAGTTTTTATCTTCCCTGTTCTTGCTGGCTACTTTTTTAAAATGTATCGTGTATGGTTGGATATGAATTTATATGTGACCTTCAGCTTATAGTCTCTATAAATCATATGATCGTGCAGGTTTATACTGGTGTCTGGTTACGTCCTTACACGCCACAGCGTGAAAGAATGGTACCAATGGAAACAGATAAGCTTGGTAAGGTTTCTGTATCAAATGCAACCAGGCGGCGCCTAGCTGGTTCTGGGGCTTAGGCATCTTATTTGTTTACGAAAACAATATTTAAGATCGCAAAACGTTCATGATAAAAAGCCAAGTGGTTTTTAAAATAAATGCTGCAACTACATTTAGATGTATTCAAGCATAGATAAGGTATAGAGCACAGCGCAGCAGCTTTGAGCCTCCACAATATCTTTCCATTGGGCAAATAAATTTCCTAGTTACAAAGGCCTTGTATTGGATTGAAGTTTTTATCAAATGAATATCGGAGTTTTTTACTTTTAAGAGTCTCTATCACATTAGATGGAAGCAGATCGAATGTTCATGTATAATGTGCGATTGAGAGCTTATGTGCGTATATAATCAGTTTCGGCAATGCATGATGCATCTATGATTGTAGTGCCTTTGGATTTAAGTTTTATCTCGCTGCATGTCTTTCTTTACAAACCAACTAATATTTATTACATGTAAAATCAAGATAATCTCTATTCAACTGTTGAAAAAAACCATTATATAGGTATAATGGTAAAATTGTTACAAATTCAACACTCAACCTGGTATCCTTGTAAATTCTATTGGCTCTAATTCAGTGTCCTGGTATCAACCAATTTAGTAAATTTTAGAGCGATTATTCTATATAAAACGGTGAACCATACATTAGTAGGAGCCTTTTGATTGAGCAGCACTTTGTTTGCCACCGCTGGCTTGGCATATCCTCCTGTTGATACTGCCGAACAGGAAGATTCAAATTCAACATCAGGTGAACAAGTACAGCCTAAATTTTTTCTCAAACTTCTTTTTTCTATGCGGTTTTTATCTTCCATCACAGACCAGGCTCCTCACCAGCCCCACATGGTGTACAGCTTTTCCCCAGGCCACGAGCTCATTTTCCCTTTCCGCAGTTTCATATTCCTAAGAAACCCCCTTTGGGATTAGAACTTAGAAGCTGCAACATTGGTTGTTAATACTAACCAGGATCGCTTAATTTAGAAAAAAGAAGAAGAAGGTTCAACATCATCCAGTCCACACAAATACTGAACTACAGCCATGAGCTTATGATGATTCTCTACTCTTCTAGTCTTGTGCTAACTTTTCCACACTATAGCTTCTTAAGTAGCCAAGTCCTCATGTGATCCCAATGCACCGCGAACTCACTTCCCATTTCCCCAAAAACCTTACTGGTTAATCCTTAAAAGCTGCTGGAGTTGAAGCTACTCGTGGTGATGATATTGAAGCTGCTGTTACTGAGGCACCTTTGGCTGCCGTAGATAACTATGTCTTGCATGTGTGCCTTCACTTCTGAAATTGTAAATTCTGCTCTCAACGAATGGGGAATGCTTGTTTTGTTAGTTTTAACAATGAAAAATTCACTAATGCACGTAACTGTGAATCAATAAAAATACGCAGGTAGCCTGCCAATTTGAAGTGCAAATACAGTGAACGATTGCAGTGAGGTATTGCTAGTAGCAGTAGATAATTGAAGTTTGAGGGTCATGGTTAAGTGTGTGTGATTTTTGTATGCGCCAGTCCTGGTTGAAAAATTAAACATATACAATTATAAATTTGGTATGAGATTATAAATCTTGAAAACATGGAGATTAGTCTGGCCTACAAGCGATAATTGGGATATTTGTGAATGTTACACTTAACAGTTCCAAATAATCCAGTGAAAGCTGAGATATGTGGATGTAGTGTGATAATATGGTATAAGATCGGGGTCCCGACTTGGAATCCGGTAGTTATCTCAGATAATTAATCATAACACACAGGTTGATATTTATGTAATAACGTGCGGTTGCAAGCATCGTGTGAGATGATTTTGTTTAAAAGTTTTTTCCTTCAAAGGACTTAGTCTTCCTTGCCCCTTATTTTGATGGCTCGATCGAAATTTAGCTTGAGCTAAATTATGCTCTTCTTCTTGAGTTAAGTTCATTTCCAACCGCTTGCGGCCATTCACCAAGTCATGTTTCATAGCTAAAGCCGCTGAAAGTTGAGATTCACTTTTTTTTTTTTTGAAGGAAAAATAACTTTCATTACCTCGAAAAATCACTTAACAATAACTCCACCAAATGTGTAAGAGGAGATGTAAAAACAATGAAGCAATTTAACAAGCATGGAATCCTAGCTAAACTATGAGCCATCCTGTTCGCTTGCTTCCTTATATGACTGATACTCACCAAAGGCAGACTTTGCATTAGCGTTTTACACTGAAACACCACATGCCCAACCTCCAGCAGATTGTGATTGACTCTCTCTAAAGCTCTGACAGTCAGCAACGAGTCCGTCTCCACTATTACTGGTCGATCCTGAAAGCTCATTAACCAGGACAATGCCTCGCGAACACCAATACATTCAGCCTCAAAAACTGTTGCTGGACGAGACAGAGTCATACTTCGCCCTTCGACAAATCTTCCATCATGATCGCGAATCACCATACCAATCATGAAAGATGTTGACTCAATACAAAAAGAAGCATCCACATTCAGCTTCAAAGAATTCGTAGGAGGAGGAGACCACTTCCTCTGCTGAGCAATCGCCCCTGAACTATTCGTAGCAGACGTCTTCGTTTTACTCCTCGCGACCTGCCACTCCCTTAAAAGACTGAAGCTATTCTCCATCGCAATGGCTGGGTTTATTACTTTATCGTTCCACACCTTTTTGTTCCGTCAAAACCATATACCCCATAACACAATACAAATATTGATTATTTCCTCCTGCTTTGCTGTCTCCAATTTGTTTAGCATCCACTGAGGAATTGACAGCACCTCACGCATATCATAGAGAGTACCTGTAGTTTGCCAGCAACCCTGTGCAAACAAGCAATCAAAGAACAAATGTAAATTATGTTCAACGCTTACATTACACAGGGGACAAACTGTAGGGACATTGATTCCCTTGTTACTAAGTCTGGAACGAACAGGAACATTGTCTCGACACAGCCTCCAAACAAAAATTTTTATCTTCTGCGGAATAGTTAATCGCCATAAGCGCTTCCACCCTCCTGACTGTAAAATAGATGAGTTACCAGTGACTTGATTCTGCCATTCTCTGTAGCCGGTCTTCACACTATATATTCCATCTGTTGACCTTGACCATACCATTCTATCAACAACTTGATGTTGTGGCACACTCGTAGCCAGAATGGCATTGGCATCACCGATACTAAATAACCCACGAACTTTGTCAGCATCCCAATACTTGGTACCTGGGACAAATAAACTAGCGACTTTCTCATTCCTCCCCTCATACATTTGCAGAGGATCAACTCTAAAATCCCTCTTATGAACAAGCCACGGATCTCCAACTGCAGACACCAATTCCCCATCCCCAATCACCCAACGAAAACCAGATAATAACAGCTTCTTTGCCTGCCAAATACTAGTCCAAATGAAACTAGATTTATTACTTTTCTTCGCACTAGTAATATGATCATTGGGAAAATACCTCGCTTTTAAAACTCTGGACACTAACAAATCCGGGTGCTGAATACATTTCCACATATGCTTGCCTAACAGAGCAACATTGAATCCTTCCAGTTTTTTGAAGCCAAGCCCCCCTCTTGCTTTAGCATCGCACATACCTTCCCAAGCGACCCATTTCACCCCCTTATTACTCCCTGCACCAGAACTCCACCAATATGCATTAAACAATCTTTCTATTTCATTCAACAAGGTTTTAGGCAGCATAAAACAAGTCATACAGTAAGATGGCATAACCTGAGTAACGTTTCGAATAAGAGTAGATTTACCAGCTCTCGAAATAGGCTTTGACTTCCACCCATCAATCCTCTTAGAAATTCGCTCCTTTAGAAAACCAAAAACTCTCTTTTTAGATCTCCCTATTAATGATGGTAGACCCAAGTAATTGCTCGATGAGATATCATTGAAGACACCCAAAATTGTTGAGATTTCTTGCTGCTTGTCCCTTCTTACATTCGAGCTATAAAAAACCCCCGACTTTAGGTAGTTTACTGATTGGCCTGAAACACGAGCATAATCTTCCAGGAGATCTCTAACGTACTTAGCCTCCTCAGTCCTCGCTTTAAAGAACAGAAAACTATCATCAGCAAACAGTAAATGCGTGATTTCAGGCGCATTTTGACTGATACGACACCCTTGAATTTTCCCCTCCATCAAAAAGTTGAGATTCACTTTTAATTGTTCCATTCAACCTCAATGTTGTTGCGGCCATTGTTAATTGAGCTCGGCAGATTATTCAAAATTCCCGCAATTTACATATTTTCTGAAAGTTCATTTCCAGCCGCTGCGATATCTTTAGCCATCACAAGCATCTTGTTGCAGTGATCAATTACATTATCACTTTCACTCATTTTGCAAGTATTATACTTTTGCAAAAGGAGTTGCACATTCACATCAGAGATTGCATCATACTTTTCTTTGAGCACGTCTCAAAGCTTCTTAGCATTTTCATAATTCTCGAAGACCTTGATCAAATTGTCCTCCATGTACATCAACATATGACGTTTTTCCTCCTTGTCACAATCTTTCCAAGACTCATGTTTCCAATTTTCAGTATCATTAGGAGATTCACCCAAAACCGAAACACCCTTTTCAATGGCACTTTCCAAGTTGTCATGAATCAAATCATATCTGATTTTACGACTCCACATGTCATGGTTGGTTCCATTCAACTTTTCAATTTTTGCAAACTCAGAAGCAATCAATTTGCTTGCCATATTCTGAATTCAAAAAAAAAAATGGTCTCCAAGAATGTGATGTTTGCTCCGGAAATGAGGCGCAATACTTGCAAAATGAGTGAAAGTGATAATGTAATTGATTACTACAATAAGATGCTTGTGATGGTTAAAGATCTCGCATCGGCTGGAAATGAGCTTTCGAAAAATATGCAAATTGCGGGAATTTAGAATAGTCTGCCGAGCTCACTTAACATGGCCGCAACAACATTGAGGTTGAATGGAACAATTAAGAGTGCATCTCAACTTTTGGCGGCTTTCGTTATGGAACATGACTTGGTGAATAGTTGCAAGCGGTTGGAAATGAACTTAGCTCAAGAAGAAGAGTATAACTTAGCTCAAGCTAAATTTCGATCGAGCCATCAAAATAAGGGGCAAGGAAGACTAGATCCTTCAAAAGGAAGAACTTTTAAAAAAAAAATCATCTCACACGAGACCTACAACTGCCCATTATTACAATAAAAGAAAAACACAATTCAAAGTCGAGCTTATACATGCCCCTTATTCATCTATACTAAACTATAATAACTGGAATGGAGTATAATTTGGTCGTCCCTTGGTTTGGTTTGGTTTCGTCAGTTTAATCATGATCGTCAGATCTTTTTAATCAAATGATCAGAACCGTTAGATTCAAATATTAAAAAAACACACTACCCAAGTTCTCAGGTTCGATCCCCGCCAACAACAAACATTTATATTATTATTTATAAAGACACAAGTAAGTTCTCAAGACACAAGTAAGTTCTCAGGTTCGATCCCCGCCAATAACAAGCATTTATATTATTATTTATAAAGATACAAGTAAGTTCTCAGGTTCGATTCCCGCCAGCAATATTATTATTTATAAAGATACAAGTAAGTTCTCATGTTCTATTCCCACAAACAACAAGCATTTATATTATTATTTATAAAGATATACAAATAAGTTCTCAGGTTCAAATCCTGACAACAACAACTATTTATGTTATTATTTATAAAGATACAAACAACCTTAATGGTTCAAATCTCTTTTATCATATATTATTTTATACTATTTGATTTTAAATTGAAATTATACGCATTCAAAATAAAATTATATAATAATTGATTTAATATTTAATTACTTATATTAGAATTTCATTAATATTATATATAATATAAATTAAAATATAAATATTAATGGGAACCCATAAATCGCACTAGATGTAAGCTATATATATATAATTACAAAACGTGACTAAGCTCGCCCGTGCTTCGCACGGGTTATAAGCTAGTAAACTTTAATACATGCACCTCAAAGTTTAAACAACTCATGATCGGGCTCATACTGAAATAAAATATATTTGTAACTCATCAATTCATATGTATTTTATTTCCTTTTATATAAATCAAATTAAGTCATTTTACAACAATTTATGTGTTGCATTATTAGCTAAACTAGCATAATAACCCGTGCGAGGCACGGGTCATTTTCTAGGTTTTTTTTTGTGTGCATGTAATAATATTTTTTTATTATCTGTTTATTAATAAAATTATGTAATATTTCAAGTATACCTAATATAAGTTGATTAATCATATATATGTATAATTAATATATACATAATAATTTAATTTTCTTGTATGTGACATGTAGTTGAATGAGTGCAAGTAGAATTTGTAAGTTTTTATGTAAAAAAACTAAAAGTTAATACATATAATTAATTTGCAAGTCTGTTTACGAGAAACAAATTAAAAACTTAATATACAAAATGAATTGGCTTGCACGCCTACATGAAATAATTTTAATATTCAGGTAATAGTGAAATTTTTACATGTTTAAATATCTGTCATAATTTATAGGTTGTATGTATATGCATAATATCAAAAGGTGCCTACTATGAGAACTTCTAGTAGTTTGGCTTTCAAAATCTTTCATTTACTACATGATATAAGACTTCTCAATATAAATTATTTACTTTACTTCTTACTTATTTGTTTTGGAAAGTTATCCTGATTACAAAAATATGTTGCTTTATTATTAATATATCAACATTATTTTGTTAGTATATAAATTTATTTAAAGTTATTAGTATCTTGTCTTGTGTACTTAATCAATATACTAATATTTAAAGATTTCTGGAAAAGAAGTGGGCATGAGAGGT
>PHNY01068522.1:362-17311 GCA_003724115.2 Anethum foeniculum
ACCGTTATCTGTACTTAGTCAAATCTTCAATCTTTAATTGTGACTCTTGTTCACATCCCAAGTACTTAACCAATATCTCAACCTGATAAATGAAATGACCATTTTCTTTGTGTTGACGCTTAGTGCACTGGTCTGGTTCACAAATGACTAACACTGATCTTGATCTGCACATTTTCTTTACATTCTTATTGGTAAGTCTGCAGCATCTTTATTGCTTCAAACAGTGACTGTAGCACAATCAATGCTAATACAGTGAAATCTTTTAGTGACACTTATACTGAATCTTCAACACTTCTGAAACCCTGAAAGCCTTTAAACCTTATTATTCACTGAGGCATGAATATGTTAATGAACTTCTTTCAGTGACCTGTAGTAGACTTCAAAACTTTTTCTAATGTTTTGATTCTTTGTATTTGCCTTGTCTTCATTCCTTCCTGATTTCTGTGTAGACGTAGTATTATTTACCAGTCCTGTTCTAGTGTTGAGTTATCAAGTCTTCTAGTTCATACAGCTTCGCAATCTCACCAACAAATATAATCATGAAAGCTGAATCATCTCTTCTTCCTCCCGCATGTAACTCCTTATTTCTTCCTAGAGTTCATCAACAGTTGGGAACATGGTGATATCTACCTCATTCTCAAGTTCGATTTCTACGGATCCCTCATTTTCATCATCACTTTGGTCATCATACTTGTCAGGTAATTTTAATACAACTTACCAGAATTTTTCAAGAGAGTCGTCAATGTAACAAACTTTCTTGACATGTTCTCCAAAAATAAAAGGGTCATTCAGAAACCTAATTTTTGTAAATTAACAACTGTATATCCTAAATCATCTACTTTAACCCCTTTGTTCATATCTACCCAATTACACCGAAAGATAGGGACCCGGAAATGGTTATAGTCCAACTCCCAAATACTTGTGATTACTCCATAAAATGTATGTGAAATATGCTCAATGTTCTTATCCTTACCCTGCACGAGCATTGTACTGGTATCAACACAAACACCGTTACACTGAACTTGCCGCGTCTTATCACAATCTTTTGTGCTGTAGGTAACACCATTGATTTTATAACCACTGAATATAGGGACATACTTGTTAGGCCCTTCTGCAAGCGACATTAGCTCCTTAGTTACCGTAATCATCACATCAAGCATTTCTGATGAAATCTGTGCAAAAATTAAAAATACTCAAGCAATTGGACATGTACTTGATATCTTTATATCAGACAAAAAAATAATGTGTAGCTAATACCTTCTTTTTAAACCAATTAGGGAATGTTTCATTTTTCTTGTTCTTTAGCCATTCTTCATCATTTTCATGCAATGGATATGGGTAAAATCAATGTTAGGTTTTGTTGAAAAAAAATTCAAAAATTCATGGAACAAAAAAAGATGTATTTCGTACTTGAAAAAGAAAAATCAGAAATCTATATAAAGAAACTTACTTGAAATATGTGGTCAATTCATTACTATTTTGGAGGAGACACAGATGTGCTTGGTGCAAGTCCTTGATGCTCGACTTTATCATCATTGCACCTGATAAGGGTATGTATTTCTCGTTGTTCTTATCCCTATCAGGTAACCCAACTGTTGGTTCTTCAAAATTAACTAAACACTCAACAACTTCCTCTGCAGCATAGGCCTCAGTGATACAGCCTTCCGGATGAGCCCTGTTTCGTACATATCCTTTAAACGTCTTCATACATCTCTAGAAAGGATATATCCAATGTAGGAAGACGGGACCACAAATCTCAACCTCTCTTACAAGACGAACTGAGAGATGGATTATAACACCAAACAAGGAAGGGGGAAGTGCTTTTCTAGCTTGCATAAGGTCTCCACCAATTAAGACTGCATTTTTTTTCTAATTTATCGACCTTAATGACTTTGCTACAAATTGCCTTGAAAAAAGGCAAAACCTAATAATATTGCACCTGAACTATTTTTGAAGTACTGATCGAAGTACGATGGGAAGCAAGTGATGCAACATTGTATGGCAGTCGTGAGATTTCATTCCAACAAGTCACAGAGTTTTGATTAATACTATACCCTTAATGTTCGAAGAAAAACCATAATTAACTTTATACCAATCAAGGTTGAGCAGAAAAGCTTTTTTTTCTTTATGTAATAAGTTCCAAGATGCCATCAGTAACTTTTCTTTTTTTTTTTTTTGGAATTTTTTGGTTTCAGCTCCGTTCTTATTCCTATTTCATCCATGTTAATATGGACATATTCTCTATCTTTTGTCTTCCCGGAAATATTTAGCAATGTACCGGTTAAAGGCTCGCATATATTTTTCTCTATATGCATCACATCGAGGGTATAGTGAATTGGCAAAAACTTCCAATAATTAAGCTGAAAAAATATAGACATCTTTTTCCAAATTGGTCAAGGTTCCTCTTTCTTCAGTCGAGGTTGACATTGTGTCTTACCATAAACATGGTTCATTAGTCGTAGTAACCTTTCTAACACCTCCTCTCCAGTTAAAGAAATAGGAGCTGACAACTTCTCGACGGTGTTAGAAAGGCTGATTTTTACCTTCGATATGGAATGGGTTAGTGATAAAGATTATAGTCTACTTATTCTTGTTATATACTTTGTACGTACAGTATAAATTTTAATCTTTGAATCAATAGTATGAATCCTCTATATGTATATGCAGTTAAAAAAACATCTAGATCAATAGATACAAAATGGGAAAAGGTTTTGGTCAAAAGGGTAGCCCAAATGTGAAGGTCAAGAATTTATGGCTGAGGAGACTCCGAAAATTATAAAAGAGAGAGATGCATTCTGGACTGCTCAAATTGAAAAGATGCAAGCAAATTATAAAATGGGAAAAGGTTTTGGTTAAAAGGGTAGCCCAAACGTTGATTCTCAGCAACGAAGTTGCTTAAAATTTAAATTTTGTGCCTCATTTGGTAAACGAGAGTGATAGGGATGATATTGTGAGGAAGAAGTTAAACGTTAAATTTGTTGATGAATGTTCAAATCCCGGTAATGAGGAGAATGCAGATTTTTTTGGCAAGGACAACATTATAGGATATGGAAAGATTAATAACTAGGATGATGATAATGTACTTTATAATTATGATCAAGCCTTTATTATTGACTCCAATAAGGGTCAAAATTAAATGATTTATCCGGTGTTTGTCAATTGATAATAGGATCAATAAGCAACATTGTAGCATATGGAAGGGTTGATAAAATTCTTGTTGTTGAAGGATGTGAGCCGACTCTTTATGGAGTATGACTTTTGAAAGAAAATGCAAGAGTATCCATCTCTTATGCAATTCAAGTTGATGCTAAGATCCCAATCCCTATAGGAGATGAAATTTTTACCGTGAAACAAGCAATAGGTTCTTTTATTGCATGGCCAAGGGATTTGGTGCTAGGAAACACTAGCACTAACCCAGTTTTGTTTACTCGAAAGGTAAAGAGTTTTGTGATGATAGTTTTCATAATTGATCTATTTGTTAATTTTTTATTGTGTTGACACATGTTTCTTTTGCTTTCCCGAAAGTCAAAAAACATGGTTCGAAAAAAATTGGTTCTAAGAAAATGAAAGATCCTGTAATTATAGAAACTGATGATTTGGAGATGAGCTTCAGGTGGATGTGGGCAAAGGATGCTTTAAGCGATGGCAGAACAATTAGTCTTGAGTTGAGTGAAGAAGCCTTCACTATCACAACGAAACAGGTGATCTTTCTCTAAGATATAAATACCCTGTGCGCTAGAGGTGAAATGTCTGGATCTATCATTACCATATTCATTTAGTAAGTATCCAAGTACGTAGGCTTTTTAAAATTTTTGTTAACTGTCTTGAATTAATATGCGTGTAATATGCGTGAGTTCTTGTGTTACTTGTTCTCTGGATAAAATGAGAATGTTTATCAACTATTGTTTATTTTGTATGCAGATTCTTGTATGAGTATGTCAAAAAGAACAAAATGACCAATTTGATAGCTTTTGTGGATCCTGCTATGGTTGGCGCCATTGGATGCGGTAATGCAGGGGAGAGGTCGTGTGCGCTTGCAAACCGTTTTATGACTGCGAAGGAAGGGCAATGATGTGTAAGCATTTCTCAATTTTTATAAATATACTTGATATTTTATGGTCTGACTAAGATGTTCAAGTACTTTTCATTATTTTTCTTTACGTTTTTGTAATTTTCAGTGAATTTGAAAATTTTGTTGAATATATTTGTATGGCCAAATCTTTAAGTTTGGTAACTTGTAATTTTTTTAATATATAATTAAATGAGATCTAGTTAAATGTTTTAAAATTTCCATAAATTACCTTGTAGTTATATTTGAGGTAATATTTGACTGCTTTTTGAATTTTTAAGTAACACTTTTTTTCATGGTTTGGTAGGAATCACTGGTCATTGACCGTTGCTGTTCCGACCAGAGAGATTGTATACCACATGGATCCTCTTAAACGTCATATTTCTAGTGATGAATGGGTAGAGGTTGTTGACAAGTAAGGCAGGCTTTTTAATTTTGATTATTTACTCTTTACTTTTGATAAATTAGGGACAATGTACTTATGTTGATTTATACTGTTTTGTTACAGTTCCATAAAGATGTACAAAGAGAGGCTGGAAAAAGTTGCGAGGAAGAAAATTATGTGGGAGAATATGGTGGTAATAATTGATTATAATAATTTCTCATTTATGCAAGTAAGAATACGTGGTTAATTTCATTTTATATTTTTTCAGGGAGTTCCTTTACAGACAGAGGTCCGTGACTATGGCCTTTTTGTCATGGGATACATGAAAGAAATCTATTATGACAAGGAGCTTCAATTTGCAGCTAAGATTTGAATTTCGCTTGTTTTGATTTTTGTTTTAAAACTTTGGGTTTACTGATAGCACTTTGTCTTACAAAATTTTGATTTGAATTTATGTTAAGTCGACTAGTAGTGAATTTATATGGCTGTTGAAGTTGGTGGATGTTAATATTTATGTAGTTATGGTTGAACTGGGATCTTTTGTATATTTTGGCGAATTGTGAATGGTATGGTACTTAACTGATGGTATGGTATTGTATTTGGTATTTATCAGATAGTACATTTAGTTTTTGAATGGTTCGATTTTTTGGTTTTGCAATTTGTATTTGCAAAGGCTAGATATAAAGAGAACAGGTGTAGGAACAATTACAATGTTTAACATACAAAAGATTAGTAAAATAAAAACCACTATTGTGCTAGGCTATATTGCACAATATGTGCCACAAAAGTAAACCATTGTGCTAACCACATTCAACAATGATGTTTTCATAGACATACACTAGAACGAATCAAACATATACAATAGATTAAAAGTACTAAACCATTGCGCCAAAATGATTTGCACAATAGACCAAATAATAAGTACCATTATATGTAGAAAGGCTAACAACACTCTTAGATAATTAGAAAACAATGTTAGTTGAGCTTTGTATAATATCTTGGCCATTAGAAAAAGTGTTGTAAACATAGCTAAAGCACAATACCCAAAAATTCAAGAGCCGTTATCCCAAGTAATTCATACAATACTTTCCTTTATATAAACTATTGTGTTAGTAGACGAACTGAACTAATAAACTGTTATTGGATTCAATTCACATAAAGTTATATTCAAAAATTGCGCCTCTATATTGCAACAACGGCTCATAAACTGTTGTGTCAAGAAATAACAAAGGCTATCTCCCCTTGTGTGACTGACTTCAGATAATGCTTCTAAATTTCATTGTGTAAAGTCAGTTTTACAATGGTCTATAACCATTATATGAGGTTAAACACACCACCCCCGGATTGGCAACAAAAATATTCTCTTTCAAACAACGGTGAAAAACTATGGTCTAATTCAAAAATCCTTGGAGTGAACCAACGTTTACCCTCTTCACATAAACACGACCATACGTGTATAGGTATTTGATCTGACCCTGTAGCTTTCCCTTTACCCATCTTCTGTAATGCTCCCTTAACTTCTACTCTGCTTAATAAAGGATGTACACTAAAATCATGGTGAGATTGACTAACTTCTCCTAACTCTCTTTCATTTTTGTGTGCCTTATTAAATAACTCCCTAAAATAGCTATGCCATCTATATCTAATATCATTACCCCTCACTAACACTTCTTCGTCAGCATCCTTTATAAACTTAACAAAACCTAAATCTCGTCTCCTCCTTTCTAGAGCCTTCGCTAATTTATAAATATCATTTTGTTCATCTTTTGTATCAATGTGATTATACATAATCTCATATGCCTTGTCTTTTTCCCTCCGCTATCTTCTTGGAAGCACGTCTTGCTTCCTTATATAAATTTCTTCTCATATCAGTTTGTTCCTCTTTTTGACAATAAATAAATTCCATAAAACGATCTTGTTTAGCTTTGACTCGCGCATGCACCTTTTGATCCGACCACCAAGCTTCATTTTATTCCCGAACATTACTTGAAGTGACACCTAACGTATCATTGGCCATTCCTACTTATAGAAGCTATTCGATTCCTCGTTATATTGACATCCTCCTCATAAAAACTTTCTCTTTCCAAACAATGCATTTTTCTAAAAATCACTACTTTATCTCCCTTTAAGTTATTCCATAAAATTCGCAGTGTCGCTTCCCAAGTACCTTATACCACTCTTCTCCTCATGCATATCTCCATGACCAACAGACGATGTTGTGTAGTACATGTCTCACCGGGAAACACTTTATAAGTTTTACAATCCATGCTGCCTTCTCTCGTAAGAATATAATCGATTTGTGTGTTACATCCTCCACACCTAAAAGTAATCAATGACCATCCCTCTTTTTAAAACAAGTATTAAAATCACTAACTAATGGGCTAATGTGAAGTCCAAAAGATCACACCCACCTTTGTTCCTTGTACTAAAACTAAAACCCCCATGAGTTCCTACATATTCATCAGACTATTCACTAATATTACCATTAAAGTCACCACCTATATACAAAATCTGATCATTAGGCATTAACTGGACTATGTCATCCAAACAATCCTAGAAATTCTTTTTCACCACATCACTCAAACCAACATGTGGTGCATATGCACTAATAATATTAACAACCTCTGCATTGACAACTAGTTTAAGAAACATAATCCTATCACTGCATCTATTCACCTCCACTACATTGTTCTTCAAGAGCGTACTTAGCATAATACCCACACCATTTCTCGTATCAACGACCCCTGAATACCACAATTTGAATTTGTTAGCTTCATTGGTTCTCTTCCACTTAGTTTCTTATATGCCGACCACGTTTATGTGTCTTTTCTTTAACATATCTACAAGTTAAAAAAAATTCCAGTGAGAATTCCTACATTCAAAGTAAATATCGAAAATAAATAATATTTGAGAATTAAACTTTGTTAGTTAGACTTATGAATCGTACATACTCCTTCTCCAAGGTATCAAAAACCCATGCCCATGGGTATGAGTTTAAAATTTAAAAGGCTTAGGCCCAACACTTGATATGATTTAAAAAGATTTTAAATGGTTTAAAAGATATACATGATACCAAAATTTAATGACCCAAACCATTTAATAAAC
This sequence comes from Anethum foeniculum, assembly GCA_003724115.2. Classification (NCBI taxonomy): domain Eukaryota; kingdom Viridiplantae; phylum Streptophyta; class Magnoliopsida; order Apiales; family Apiaceae; genus Anethum; species Anethum foeniculum. The sequence goes on from PHNY01068522.1 coordinate 7,922, forward strand.
TTATATGGGAAGCCAATATGAATAAAGTATAAAAGATAAACTTTACCACTAAAGCATTAAATAAAGTATGAATATGATTGAAAGAATAACTCATACCTTTGTAAGTTTTTATTTTGACAGAACTTATCTTCACGTAGATAAATTGTATAAAATAGAATATCCACATTTGGGGGAGTCTATCATCCAAAAAGTTTTATCATCTAACTGAAGGGCATGCAGAACTGTCCACGAAAATTTAGATCATAAAATATTAATGTCTAAGAATAGAACACCAACAAAAAGAAAGAACTGCTAATCCATGTAAGCATGAGAAGAAAGATCCATGGAAGCTAGACCATTAATAAATTCCTGTAATTATAAAACATTCAATAAATAAGTTTCAGCAATAATAATGCTATTTATACCTTCATTATATTCTCGGTAAAGAGAGTAGTTGATGTAATCAATTTCCATTAATCATTAATTATATACTTTCATTAAACATTCAATATATACCTTCGTAAATTTTAATCATGAAAGTAACGAACTTTCTTAGTATCGTTGCAGTCATTAGGTACTCGATGAAGAGAGCAATTGATTTATCAAGATCCATTAAGATTGCAAAGTTAAAGATTCTACCCTCGGAGTTGAAGTTGGAGACTTCTTATATTTCTGTGACGCCCACAGACCCGGATCCGGGAGTTAGGTCGTCACGATTTAAGTTCCCAAATACATATAATTGCATCATTGATAATTAATTATGAATTATAAAACTGGACCCTGTGCACATTAACACACGAGCCATAATCTCATAAAATGAACATAATATAATTGAACAATTTTAAGTTACTCTTATTACAAACCCAAGATCAAAGTCTAACATCATACCATTAATATAGTTTTTACATGAAACTATAAAAGCAATTCCAAAGGGGTGCCTTCCCTTGACCAATCCGACTTATCCTGCTTACCTCTGGGATCTTTCCTCTAAGGGGTGCCTTCCCTTGACCAACTTGTGAAGCATACTGTATATGCATACCATCTGTTGTGATCGGAAATTTAAAATAAACAAGAGTGAGCTATAAACGCTCAACAAATTAGCACAATATACCGTTTTATAAATAATAAAATATATTACAATATATAGCAATGTGAACAAGTAAATGATTCAAATCAGCTCATATGGTTGAAATACTTCGAATAGTTCTAGATACCATCTACTATATTTTTAAAAGTTCACAAGTTTTCATTAGCACTATCGACAACTCAGCACCTAGGCCTTCGTTATAGTACTAACATCAAATTCTAACTGGAAAAATAAGACATTAAATAAAGCAAACAACAATAGAAAGTCGAACGATGATCAGCCGCCACCAACCTATCCACCACGGGATATTTACTACTAGTAGATGGGAAAGTACCAAACATATCTGTAATTACCTTGGCGCATTCAGCAATAAATATGATGGACCTTCCTAGATGACCTTTTACACTAGAATAGGTCCTATCACAGTAAGACATCTTAAATCTACAATTCCGTTAGATCGCCTTAACGATCTCTTATGCCGCTCTAGTTCACTAAAAAGTTTCATTTTATTTAAAATAATACTGGAAGAATAAAATTCGAGTTCCAGGGGTCAATAATATTTTGTAAGACGTTAATATCCGATATCAGGCCCACTTCCGAAAATATGTGAAAGTAGTTTCGTACATGTGGGTCAAACTTCAGTCAACTAATAAAGATTAGAAAAACTATTATTTTCAAATATTCAAAATATTTTACCAGGGAGTCGCTTTAAAAAATTTGCGTAGTCGAGTATGTAAGAAATTTTTGGTTAGGGAAAAATATTGATCCCTAAAGTACTAATGTGTATAGAAAGAATGTCAAGAATATTTATTCACTCATCAGTTGAGAGTCATTGACTCAAAATGAGGGAGGAATATTTAAATCAGAATTAAATAATCTCTATTTATTTGAAATAAGTATTTAAGAATATTTAAAGACCTGTAGAATATTTTTGATGGTTTAAAGTAATTTGAAAATTTTATTTAAATCCTAAAATAATATTTAATTAATATTAATTATTATTTCACATATATATTTTGAAATCAGATAATATTTAATTATCCCTAAACATAACTCAAATATTTAAAATAATTGGAATATTTAATCAACATTTAAATAATATTAATTATTTAAAAGAAACTCGTTTTATTGTAATAGTAAACATCCAATTATTTTAATTGATATTTAAAGAATATTTAATCAATCAATAAATAATATCTACTACTTCCGTCCCACCCAATTATTTACATTGGGGTTGGCCAAGAAGTTTATTTAAAAGTATAAATCAATGGTGAAAAGTAAGAAAAGTGAGTAAAGTGGTGGAACCAATTAATATTTAATGTGTAAAGTGGGTATAGTGGAGAAAAGTAGTGGATGAGGTTAGTTTATATATTATTAAACTTTAGCATTTTAGAAAATTTTTGAAGTGTAAAAAAATGAGAGGGACGTCTCAAAATGAAAATCGTAAAAAAATGAATAAGATGTAGGGAGTATTAACTAATATCCAAATTACGTTTGAGGGAATAATCTTCGAACCATACTGACTGTCGTCTACGAATGATACTGTACTCCGGTCGTTTTACGAATAAGAAAGTTTATTTCAAAGATAAAATATTACTCAAGTATCCTAACTCGTAATGATATTCAAAATCGTAAAGGGGTTTAAATAAGAATGATAATATTGTCTATATTTTTAGCTATCAATTTTTAAAAATCGGTTAAATATAGCCATCCATATAAAAGCTTATTTAATTTTTCTCTAAGAATTTTATTTTATATATTATCAGCTAATTATTAAGAGGTGTTTTCCATCAGAGACGCTCTAAGAGCAACTCCAAGAATAAATTACCATTCTCCTCATAAAATAAATTATTATATTCACTCTTAACAATTTTATGTATGAAATTGTTTTTTCATTCCAACAAGGCTCCTTACTCTTCATCACTATCTTTCCATTTATCTATATTATATTACATACGAATCTATATAGTACGGTAACTGCTACACAACTTCTGTGCATTTGAATATAAGTTCAATATAAAAAGAGGAGATCATAAAGGCTCCTCCCTATAGGTGGGATTTAGAACTCCTAATATTTCACGGAGGAACAAGAAGGCTATTGGAGATGATTTTTTGTTTCAATTTTTTCAAATTTTAACAAAAAAAAGATGTATAAGGTACCTGTTGAAGTTGCTCTAAACCAGTAAAGTTAAAAAAAAAATTAGTATACGTGAATATATCTATAAATATATAAATTAAAGTCCGAATTTAATTAGCTAGGATCCTGGCGATGTCAGGTCCAGTCTTGTCTTGGATTTTATTGAACTTGTTCTACTTAAAAATATAGTTTTCCAAATTGGTATGAGCCCTAGCCAGCTAGCTGATCAAGTAGTAAACACAGATGCATGGAGTTGGGTGCATTTTAAGTCTCGTTGACGGGTCACCAAAAAGGTAGTGAGTTGACAGTCACGGGGAGCATCTTCAATATTAGCAGCCTATCACTCTCTCCATACATATAGAGTTATAGTCTAATGGTTGGATTTATTTCACTAACATATTTTGTCGTTTTCTGTACCGACGAGCCCTAATGAAAGGACAAGACAAAGTTGTCCCCCATTTTATAGAAAATATTCATGGCAGTTTTTAATTTTGTCGTCATTATTCATTGCACCAATGCTTTATTTATCAAATTATATAACTTGCTGTTGATGGTGCAACTACAAATTTCTGTTACTACCGGCCCAGATTCCGAATCACCTGACATGTGATCCCACTCCAATAAGTGACAACTCTTCAGAAATCTTCAATGTCTCTGTCTTTCGACTCCTTTTAAAAAGAAATGTTGAATGGAGTATATACTAACTAAAGATCATTATTAGTTGGTGTATACGTATATGTAGTAATATACATATAGATAAACATATATCGAGCTCTTGGACTGGACTACATAAGAAGACTACTAAACACAGACTAAAGAGAATAATGTATAGGATATAGATAGGCTTAGATAGACTAAGATATCCTACCATATCACAGGAATTCCACTGACCAAGGACTCAACTGCAAACATAGCGGTGGTCAATGTTCAATGATAACAAAGAAAACCCTATTCTCGAATGTCCGGAAACCCCATGCTACTAGCTGAGAATCTATAATATTAATGAATTGCAAGCGGAGATTAAACTTTATGTAGTGTAACATATTTTGATGGCTAATTAAGCTCACAAATTTTGTAACTGGTAGCTAGATTTCAATTCCATCTTTTAAGGAGGTCGCTAGAAACTGTTTTCATTTATTGAATAAGCAAAATAAATAAGCAATTAACAGTTATTTAGTCAAACAAAGGGTTGGTGCAGTGGTTGAGCTCCTACCCCGCGAGAGGTCAAGAGTTCGACTCCTCTTTAACTTTACTTTTTCTATATACGAGTGCATCTATTATAAGAAATCGAAATGGAACTTGTTAAGAATAATAGAGCGATTTCAATACCGGTGGTCGAAATTGCCGATATATACAAACTTAATGGAATATTAGATTTCATTAAGTCTTTAGCAGAGGAGGGAAGCTGAGTTCCCGAACAATAGAAATATTTCTCAGCCATGTTCGAGATTGAATTAAGGTAATACGAAATTAACTGTACCTTTCTCGCCTCCATTATAATCATTTCACGGTGGTCAATATTCTGTTTCTGTCTGGTGCTATATATATCTCAGATAATCCCATTTCAGCTATATTACACACACGCACAATTAAACCCACATTTCATACAAAAATTTCGATACTACTACGATCTATATATACAGATTGAAATCAAGTTGCGATACTACTGATTAACGTTAATGTCCTCGAGGTCGAAAAAATGATGTTCAATATTTCATCCATTTTCCTTGTATGATATCTACTATATAAATATACATTATCAATAAATATATTAATTAATGAGATGTGCTCATGGCATACACTAAGGGGGCGTTGAGATTGTGTTTGGGAACCGGAATCGGGAATGAAAATGAAAATGAAAATGAAGAGTATGGGAATGAGGGTAAATGAGAATGAGAATGAGAATGACATGGAATCCCAATGGGTGGGGAGGGTATAATTACCCACCTTGAGTGAATGAGGTTCTATTCCATACACAAAAATTACTAATCCAAATACTAATATATGTGATTAAGGTTCCCATTCCCGTTAACTGGACTCATTAACCACGAACCAAACGCCCCCTAAAATATTAAGTGACAATTTCTTATTAGTTTTTCTCTCATTAATAATGATAGACTCTGTATAAGCACAAATTTCCACTAATAAAAATAAGTTAACTTATAAAAATGCATAGAATTTAATATTTGGAGTGTATTTACAGGCACATACTAGGAAGATTCTTAATTATTTTTTCATTCATAATAATTTTATACAATTTGACGTTTTAAATTTAAATTTTGATATCTTTACCTTTCAATACACAATTGACAGCAAACTGTTAAATAATGTAATGGCACATGAGTTGGTCAATTGTGACACCGAGTAAAGATGTTCTAACCCTAGTGGTATTTGGGTACTGTCAGTAGATCAGGCCAGTAAAAAGAGAAAAAGCGTCAAGTCAATATATACTATAGCATATATGCATATTCTTGAGTAGGTTTTGACGATAAATGTTTTCTCAACTACTACCTACAGGCTACAGCAATGGTACAGATTTATATGCTGGTTCTGTTAATTTCACCATGAAGTTCAAATAAATATCGAATTGAAGTAAAATTTATTATAAAATTGTTGCTTAACACTTTTTTAATGTCTTCATTTACAAATTTATTATTAAAACGTTATCTTATGGATTATGATTTACAAAATTACTTTTATTTATTGAATAAATTAATTATATATCATTGATTAAACTCAATAATGTAGGGGGAATAAAAGTGTTAATGTTCCAAAATTATATCCAAAATCGTTTTCAAACATTGAGTTGCATATTAGTGATTATGTTCTTATAATAATATTAATGACATAAACCTGACGGGCGTAGTTACACAAATAAAAATATATCATGTACTATTTGTGAATATTTTAAATTTACTTGTGGGGCAAGAAGTATTATTCTACCCAAAAGTTTTATTGTTCCCACCCGAAAATTTTATTGTTCTTAATCGTCCCAAATTTCTCGTAGGCAGTAGTATGTCTAGTATTCTCAAGAATTTCTGAAAAGTGGCCGTCCATCTTCACTTTAGCACAAAATAGTTGTTACTGTCAATCTGTCATCAATTAGTAGTACCTCTACGTTGCTTGATTTGTGAGATAGAACATGCAGCAGCAGCTGCATAAAGTGATTTTAAGAATCTCGGCAAATTATAATCGTCCTACTGTTTATAAAGGTTTTGGTAGATGGTGATATAATTGATAAGTTCTACCTAAAATAAATGATCTTCTATATTTTTGTTTCTAAGGATTTAGGGGTCATTTCCCAATCTGGGCATTGTAAGTCATTTCTAATTTGTATATTGCTAGGAAAATGTAGTAGTAATTTGTAATTGACGACAAAAATTGTTGGTGGAAGCGTAAGAATTATGAAGAACATGGTTAAACAATCAACCTTGGTGTGAATTAGTACGAACAAGTTCAATTTAGTGCTCTATAATAAAATTATTTAATATCAAATTAACACCCAATTCTAAGGTTGTAATTAATTAGCATCCATCTCATACCGTTACAAAAGGATGAAAATTTGATTATACCATCACTGCCATTAAATTTGAAGTGTTTACGAAGAAAATTTAGTACAGCGATCAAGTTTCACTGTCGTTCCTTAAAAAAAAAAAAAAAAAAAGTTTCACTGTCGTTTGGTTGGAGTGTTTTATAATCAGATATACGAGCTTTGTTCATTCCAGCCTATAATTTACTGAGAAATTATTTTCTAAATTTAGTGTTCAGACTCCCAATTTTTCATATCAGTAGAAGGTGGGTATGGGAGAGGATACGGGCAATGAACTTTATTTTCTAAATTAATGAATTAAGAATATATTAAAATAATATTAAAATAAATATTTTAAATTAATTAAAATTTATGATTCAAAAATATTTTATATAAAACATATTGATTTTAGAATTGAAACAAACACATGATAATACCTCACCCTCACAAAAAATCCATATCTAAGTAATTTAACGCTACTCCTGAGTTCAAACTGATACCGCTTCTTGAACCAAAAATAGTCTAATACGATATAAGTTTTGTTTATTTCGCATGGGGTGGATTTGTCGGAGGTAACGGGTAATTATCTTTATTTATAAAGTTAAATACAATTTAACTGATGGGTATGAACAGTGTGTTGGGCTTGCTAAGCAGGCCTTAACTCCACATTAGTATAATATTGTCCGTTCTGGGCCAGGCCCGCACGGATTTATTTTTGGGTCACTCTCAAAAGGCCTCATACTAATGGAGTTAACAGACTATTCTATATACCAAATAATTTTCAATTATCTATTCGAACTGATACTTGGGTTGACACCACCCAACAATCCTCCCCTCAAACCAAGAACCACAAATCACGTGGTTTTACTCGCGATAAATCTATCTACATCTTGTAAAGCCGCAAGGAACCCAACAGATCTCCAATCGTGTTCACACCGAGGGGAACCACCCATATCGAACAACCGCGGCCCAAGCCCATTATCTCACAATGTCCAGCCGAACCTTTGGCTCTGATACCACTTGTTAGGTCGGGAGGCAGCCATAACTCCACAATAGTATGATATTGTCCACTCTGGCCCGAGCCCGCACGGATTTGTTTTTGGGTCACTCCAAAAAGGCCTCATACTAACGCTGTGCTCCCAAGTTTTTTGTTAAAGAAGAGAATGGAAGAGAAGAGAAGGGGAAGGACGAGAAGAAGAAAATGTTTCTTTAACATGCTCCTGAGTTTTTTTCACAAGATAAGAGAAAATTTTGAAAAACTAAGATGGAGGGAAATATTTTAAAAATGTATGTGAGAGCTTCCCTCTCAATCATCCCATTTTTTGGGAAGAAACTTTTGGAGAGAAGTTTCTGAAAATTTTCCCCCTCGATCTTTTCTCTTCTCTTCTCAAAAAACTTGGGAGCACAACTTTGAAAGAAAATTTTGAAAATTTCTCTTCCGTTCTCTTCTCTTCTCTCTAGATTTGAACTCGGGAGCACAGCGTAATGGATTTAACAGGCTGCTCTATATACCAGATAATTTTCTATTATCTATTTGATGTGGTACTTGGGTTGACACCACCCAACACAGTGGTCTATCACCGGTTTTTTATGTGCGCAGGTCAATTGTGATTCTAGTATTTTCAGGGATGTTAGTGTCGACTGGATTACTCGAGAAACCTTTGTAATCATTTTTATTATCAAGAATATTTATATTCTATATATGAAGGAATCTGAAAACAAAGCGGGTATTTGCTTAGCTCGTTTTTTGTTTCACAATCAGGTTGTAGTTGTCAGTTTGGGGGTTTGTCACTCTGGGTTACAAAATTTTATTATCAATAAAATCTTTTTATTCGTCAAAAAAAAGTTAAATACAATTTTAATATATATATATATATATATATATATCTTAAATTTGATATGTTATACTTTTTAAACAAAATATACTAATTTTTATTTAATACTAATTAGTAATGTTTTACTTTCTTAAAAAAATATTACACTACTATTTAGTTGGTCAAATTATATTTTACCAACTATTTACTTTTTTATATTAAACTTTTATTTGTAAATTATATAATAACTTAATGATATTCACATAATTATTACATTTTTCCATACTTATTATTTGCTATTCTCGTATTTAATAAATTAATTATTTGCTTTTGTATGAATTTTGTACATATTGAAGAAATAAAGAAGAAATAAAGAAAAGGAAGGAAGGGAAAAAAGGGAAGAGCTAAAAGAGATAAAAGGAAAAGAGAAAAAGAAAAAGGAAAATGAAAGGGAAGGATGGAGAAGCTTCTAGAAAAAGAATCTTGATGATAAAGCTTGGTTGAAATGAAAGGCCTAGATTAAAACAACACCACAACATTTGTACGGTTAGGATTCAGCCAAGCCACCCTAAAACCCTATTTTCTCCCGATAAATAGACTCCTTCCCTTTATTTGTTTACCCACCTCCTAGCTTAGTTTTATTTTCTTGTTTTAGCTTTCTTTCATTTTTGTAAATCCAACCCTAGGCTAAAACCCTAGGGGGGAATAGATTAGTCTGCTTTCTATTTCTTGTTTACCCATCTCTAGGCTAGAACCCTAGGGGGTATTCAATTTCTTGTTCAAACACTCTTTAATTTTATGCAAATCTTGTCTTTAAAGTTCATTTCTCTTGTTTTTATTTTGA
>PHNY01068579.1:344-16571 GCA_003724115.2 Anethum foeniculum
GGCTTTGGATCTCCGTTATTCTTCCATTAATGAATTGATAAAGCTTCTTAAGGTAAACAATCCGACTACGAATTAAATATATTTTTCGCATGGATCCTGCGTTTGGGTTTCGTTAATTCTGGTTTTTATGATTTTAATTTACGTTTTCCACTGTGTTTGATGCCTCAAAACCCAACAGAAGTAAATTAGCTAATTATACCTGATTCAACCCTAATTGAAACCTAATTAGAATCTAGGATAAAGTAAATTCGAGGATGCGAAGCTAGGGTTTACATGTGTTGATAGTCGGGAAAAAAGGGAGAGAATGAAAAGGAGGGAACGTGTTTATGATTTTAGAGTTATTGATTTTGGTGTTTTGGTTTTAGTGTCTTGATTTTAATGTGTTTGAATTTTTTGTTTTTTAATTATCTAGTGTTTATGTCTGATAGGCTGGAGTTTACTTTTTTAGAAGGGGGGAATATTTCTAACGCAATTTTGAAAATATGGCTAAGGCGGTGATTAACAAAGAGAGATCGTGGGCATTTTTTTAATGGTAAGTTTCAGACATCGATTTAAAAAGAAAGTGATGTCTAGATTGCTAAAAGACATCGCTTTCGCTTTAGGTGAATAAAGCAGCCTTTTAACATCAGGGGTTTTCCTAACCGATGTCTAAAGTGTGATGTCTAATCCTGTTTTTCTAGTAGTGTCTCGTGTTAGGTCTAAGGTGATCTACCGTCGGTCAATGTCTTGCAATTTTTTTCACTCTCTCCTCCTTCCCTCCATAGTTCAAAGGGGTTGTTCAAGTGGTATTTTTCTGCTCTTAAATCTTGTAATCATGGTTTGGTTTACTCATACGTACTTATTGTGTTATATAATTATGAGTAACTAATCTCTTCATATGGAGATTAGGTAGTATTTGTTGATTTGTTGTGTTTGTTTCATTGTGTTGCAATTTCTCTACTTTTGCTAATCTATCATTGAACACTTGACACAATTTTAGGAGCCATGAATCTTTGATTGAATCTTTAGGAATTATAACGAATCGGGAGAGGAGTTATAATTCTAGTACATAATATGATAGGCACAATTTAAGTATTAGATCGGGAGATTGATATGCAAATTGTGAAACTGATAATCCTTGATTTTTAATAATTTGTAATTATATTTTGACTGATCATATATGGGAGTGAGACTCAAGATATAGTTATAGATATTATATTACATCTCAGGAGAGAACATTATAAATATTAGAAGGATTGTTTTTAGCAAAGTAAGAGACATAGATATCACAAATAATTAAGCACTCATGATAGTCAATTGAAGAACCCTGATTTATGGATTGCTTTTTTCTCATTGTTAATTTGTTATTTTATTTGCTCATTTGTCTAATTTAGTCAAATAAAATACCCCCTTTATTCTTCTACACTTCTAGATTTTAAGGAATAACAACTTAAACTTTTATTAATATCAGTACTTCCATGTGAACGATCTCAAAAAATATGCTACAACAAATTGGTATCGCTGTTGGGGAAGGCATCAATATTTAGTTTAGGTTAATTATTTCTTACTATATAGATTTTATTTCTTCATTCTTCTTAAGCTGTTTCTGGATTATTTTTCTTTTCAGGTACTTATACCTATTGCATGCAAAGATCCAAAAGTGTTGGAGATTTTACATTTGATCCGAAAATTGAACACACTCTTTGTTTAAGGCGAGAGGAAAGATTAAGATAAGAACAAGTCAGGATGGGGGATAAAGAGGATGTTGAAGCTAATCTTCATGTCTCTAATCATGATGACACATCTATTCGGGATTATGAGACTCATAATCCAATGAACTGCATATATAAGACTCCTGAGATTGGTGCAGCTCAATACAACATCAATTTGAGCTTAATTCAAATGGTGAGCAATTCAGCTTTTGAAGGAGATATTGAGCGAGAGGATCTACACCGTCATCCAGAGCGATTTGTGCAAATGTGTGGTTCATTCAGAATTAGTGGAGTTACAACAAATCAGATTCGTCTTCACATGTTTCCGTAATCCATAAATGGGAGAGCTTTGAAATGATTTCAATAACTATTAGATATTGTACTCGTTACTTGGGAGAGTCTTTCTACCAAGTTTTTGTCCAAATACAACCCTTCTGACAAGACTTAACAAATGAGGGCAATCATTTGGGTTTCAAAAGGTAACAAGGTGTAGGGTTGTATCAAGCTTGGGAGAGATACAATGCACTGTTGAGAAAATGTCCACATTATGCTTTTATTATTTTAAGTATTTTTTAGGGGACTTGAATTCAGATGGTCGTCTGAGTTTGGATGTGTCAGCTCAAGGAGACTTTAGGGAATCACCTGTACTAGGCGAAAGCACTTCTTGAGAAATTGGTATCAAAAATTATGCTTTGGCACCTGAATAAACAAATTAAATAAATTCAGCACAAGACACGGAGATGCTGAACTTCTTAACTTTGTTATATTATGCTCTTATTCAAAAGGTACGTGGACAAAGAGATAATGTTAATATTATTTATGCCCTAATGGAAGGGTATTGTGATTATGGTGTTGATCGGTTATTATATGCTCCTCAGTCTCTCGAGGAAGCATCTTTTATCCAGGGAAGACAATCTTGGCTAGTGCATATTATTCTTATTATAATCTAGATCAAAGGCTGAAAATTAATCTCTCATACAACAACAACTATGCTCAAAATTTGAAATATGTTGTACGACAAAATCCGCCCCCAAGTTTTCATCAACAACAATATCAACTTCTACTTAAAGAAAAGAAAGAAACTGATGATTAGGAAGTTACAATCAACAAGATGATATATGGGACGAGTGGAGCGTTTGCCAATGTTAGACTAAATTTGGATATGATTCAAGGCTTGATCAAGTAGCGGTTTCAAAGAAAATGTTAGAAGTGTAGATGCGACAGATTGCTAATAAAATTGGTGTACGTGAATAAGGAGCACTTCCTAGTCAATTCAATGTGAATGTCAAAGAACAATTCAAGGCCATCACTTTAATAAGTGGAAAAGTACTACCGGAAATTGCAGCTCTAGTACATAGTGATGAGATTTTTCCTCTTAAGAAGAGAAAAAACACATCAAATTGATGTGGAGAATATTGAGGATGAACCAACAAAAGAGAAAACTGCGCCTAAAGCTCCTATAAAACCATATGTGCCTCTAATTCCTTTCCCATAAAGGTTGAAAGGATGAATGTTAGAGAAACAATAAAAAAAAAATTTTGAAGATATTTCTGGAGATTTGTTTAGCAAAATTGAAGATGAATATGTTATCTCAACACTGCCTGGTTCGATAATTCAACATAGAACAAGACTGGAAAATAATACTATATCCAATGGAATCAGTACAAAATGAAGTTATGGTATATACACAAAGAGCTTGGTAGCTGCAGTGAAGAAGTCATCAACATGAGAGCGGATGAATTTCATTAAAATGTTCAGGAAACGGTGTAATAAGGGGTTGAAGACATTCCAAGCAACCTAAAGGATTAGTGTGAAGACCTAAAGGATTTCAGTGAAGTTGTTTGTATATGGCTGAAGACTTAGCAATGGATTTAAAGGTCATAATACGAAGGCATGAGAGTGGAGTTAGTCGTCTATGAACCAGACCAATTGCACTAGGCGTCAGCGATCTGTGAAGGGAAACTAAGTATTATTATTAGAAGAATTGTAAGTTAAAGGACGTGCTTGGAAATAATGATCATTTATTTGTTTAAGTATGAGAAGAGGTGTTTAGGATGTACATGACTACAACTGAACAGCTAAGTGCTTATTGGTAAGTACCGAAGCTAATGGGTACTCGGTTTGTGCACTACTATGATGAATTACCGATTAGAATCTAGAAGAAAAATTTTTAAGGAAAAATTTCTAATAGGTAATGACTTAGTACAAGAAGCAAGTCCATTACCCAAGAGAAGTTTCAGGAAAATAAACTAAGCCAGGAATGCTAATAGGTAATGACTTAGTACTAGGAGGAAGTCCATTACCCAAGGGAAGTTTAGCAAGATAAATTAAGTAAAAATGCTAATTGTTAATGACTTAATACAAGAAGTCCATTACCCAAGGGAAGTTTCAGAAAAATAAACTAAGTCAGAATGCTAATGGGTAATGGCTTTATACAAGGAGAAATGTCATTACCATTTATTACGCAAGCTGAAAATCCTAAGTATAAAATGCTAATAGGTAATGTTACATACAAGGAAAGACTTCCAGTTACCTATTATCTTCATCATTAACCAAGGATTTTCCATTACCCATTAGGTGGCTGGTCTTTTTGTTTTGCAAGTACAAGGCTTTTTAAAATGAGTGAAGGAGAATAGGCCACTTTATCCATATCTCTCTCTCTCTCTCTCTCTCTCTCTCTCTCTCTCTCCCCAATAACCAGCTTATATACACTCAAATGAATTGATTTTTTGATAAGGTCTATCCAAGAAATATACACACATATACTAACATGTTCAAGGCATTCATTATTCTATATTGATATTGAAACTTTGACAAGGAGAGGTCATGTCAAAATTTACATTCACCATTTAAGTCTTACATTCTCTTTGTAGCTCTTTATTAAGCAATCATTGTATTTTTGTGCAATCATTAGCTTGATCACTTTCTTGCAGAGAGAGATGTAAACACTAGTTCTTCTTGTTTAGTTTAGCGTGTTTAAATCATTGTTGCATCAAATAGCTTGTTATTCGTTGTTTGTAAGCAAACCTTCGAGGTTATATTTAATAATAAAGAATTTAACTCCAGATCTCGTTTGTGTTTGTTTGTTTCAATTTAAATTTTATATTCCGCTGCTTTAAGCTTCAAAAGACGGACTCAAATACATTTACCCCCCTCGTCTTTGACATTTGGACTCAATTTTGTTGTAAAATGCCTTTTCTATTAAATTCCCTAAATTTAAAATCATTCGTGCATCACAATTAAATATAATTCAATATCCACATAGTCTAACAATTAGTGAATTCCTGTTGGATATCATAATTGGTAGTAGACTTAGTCGAAAATGAATCATGATTGATTATGAGATTTTTTTTTACATTTGATGACTACAAGCTCCCATGTAATTAAAAGGAAGATAGTTCAGAATCTCTAATTTTGAAGATCATTCTGATGATGAAAAGAAGCCTGAAGAATACATTAGGGCTGATCCAAATTCTGGTGGCAGTTTCTGCAATCAGTGCCTCAAAGTACCAAATCTTAGATTTAATTCGACAAAAAGTTAGGGGGAGCAGAACAAGAAAGAATTCATATCCCTATGATGATGCTTTAAAGCCTTGAAAGTTTATTTACCTATATTCATTCATTTTTATAGTTTTTGAGGCTAATTATTTGCCTTGCTCTAAATGCTATATTTTTTTTGGTGATTAAGTTAGAATTGAAGCAATATATAAGTGTTTCAGTGTATTCATGCTATATTTTTTCTCTGATGCAAGTACTTATAATATTGATATTTATTTTAGCACTCTCATATGTGATATACTTAGATTTATGATTCTCAATATATGTGCTAGAATAAATTTGCAACATAACTAGAAGTAGTTGTAATATTTTGTATCAGGAATATAGTATAAAAAGTACTTTGTAGACCTACACTATATCCCAGTGATAAAATTGACTAGGCCATTTAAGTGATATTGTCACAATGTGTAGGCTTGCTAAATGTGATATTCAGACATGCCTTGAGCCCAACATAAAAAATTATATTTTACACTTTATAATAATACTGATTATTAATTTTTTTGACAAAGTAAAAGATATTTTTTATTGTTTATATTTCTTATTTTTTTAATTTGTATTACATAGTTAAATGATAAGTATAAATTTATAAGTATATTACTTAGGTTTGTAACTGTCTTTTGTGTATGTTAAAGTTTTCCTTATATTAAAATTCTAACTAACTAACATTATAATTTGTAGATATATAGCATAGGTGTGTCTTTTTAAATAGGTCTGCATGGATTTCTAAGATATAACACTTCGGTATTGTAGTTAGCTGTTTTGATTTTTAAGACGACTTAAGTGTTTGATTTGTAAGGAGTCAGGTTTATAACTATTAGGGATTATATATTAAAATGTTGTTAATTATGCGGGACATGGTATAAAATTTATTTGTTTAGTATTGCATTGGTTTTGTTACAAATATAAATTTACAACATAACTAGAAGTAGTTGTAATATTTCGTGTCAAGAATATAGTATAATTGGTTCAGTCTTGTTGATTTGTCAGATTTATAGTATTCTTGACTTGAAAATCTTAATTTCACTCTGATACACTATATAATGACATGATAAAAGTCTTGTTGTACTTTATGAATATATTTGGTATAGACTTGTTGAATTATCTTTTCATAAGTGTTTTAAGACCTCTATTTCATATGATTCTACACCTTACCATTCAAGTGGAAACATCATCGACCCTGATCAAGAAAAGGAATAGATAATGTGAAAGGTATGACCCTATCTCAGATTTGTCATCATATTATGGTTAGAATAGTCCTTATCCTCTCTCTGTATTGGACTAACAATATGATCTGTTATGAGCTAATGAGAGTATAAGATTGTTCATAGGTTTGTAAAAGACAACACTGTTGAGATATCCTTCATGAATCCATGTAGTTTTGATTCTAAGGTAAATTTCTTTGACTCTGAGGATACAAGTTCTTGGACTACTCTGATTTCAATTAATGGATTTCTAATCGCGTAACTTGAAATGCTTAATCTCTAGCCCTCAGTAGTCTTAGGAGCTGACTATGAGCCTATCAAACGTATAGGTTCTAACCAAAGTCATAGAACCAAACACTCCTAAAAAAAATCCATTACCCTACTTTGCCATTTACACACATTTTGCTCTGATACACCAGATTCTTATTGAGATATCAACTTGGTGTCAGACATTTGGTTTTGGAGTTGAGTTGAGAATGAGGGAGATAGTGCTAAGAAGCACCACATAAAGAAGGATTGGTCAACCCAACATCCCTGTCTCTCAGAAAAATAGTGGAGTATTCAAAAGCAAGAGACTTCTGTAAGCCCATATATATATTCTCTCAAAAGGATGTGGAACTGAAAAGGCATATCAATTGTTATTGGGTGCATTCCCCCAACAGAATGTAATCTATTGAAATTCTCCTGTCAGCCAGGGATGAGAATCACTACCCTTTCAAATTAAATATTTCATATGCACAAGTGAGATTCACACACAAGGAAGGTATTGACGTAGGAGTTGTTGTTAAACCATAATAAGGTCAATAACAATAATTGGGTTAAGGTCCTGAGATCCTGATTTTATGGCTATATGCTCTGATATCTGGATTACATGTCTTCAATGACATAAGAAAAAATCTCTAATCCCTGGGATATTATTGATCATTGTTTATCTTACCAGAATTCAAATTTGGAAATGATTTTGACTTTTAGTCAAAATTGTAACTTATGAATAATGACACATATTTCATCTGACGAGTTTATGAGGTATACTTCTTTATTGAAGTTGAGGGATATCAAGAATTCTACCACTGAAAATAATCTTAATTTTCGCTCTCAGAAGGAAAATTTCTAAATCTCTTGATTGAGAATTTCCATCCTCGAAGGTGGAAGATAACTTTTCTATGAAAAAGATTTTCTTGCAGGTACACTTAGATGTTTGGAGCTCTGAGTGAGTGACACTGTGAGACTGAGTGACAAACACTGGAGTGTAGAGTGGAGTGGAACACATTGTAAGATCACTAAACAGAAATCATACACTTGCACTATGAGAAAATGGTTACATATTATAGTCTTTTCACTATGGTTGATAATCCTGGATTACCTCTATGCTCTGATACATTTTGAAGGATTACTCAACTAAAGGGGAAAGATTATAATCTTAAAGATTACAAAAATAGTAGTCTTCTTATCATTCTATTTAATTAAGGGGGAGATTAAATGGGAGAGATTATTTTTGGTTCTAAGTTCTAAATATATATTTTTTTGCATTCTATGGGAAGATCTGAAGATTGAAGAAGTATTTTCGAAGGGTTTTTTATGTCTCATATGGAAGGGAAATTCAACTTAGGGGGAATTTCACATGAACGGGAGACATAAGGAATTTTGAAGAAACGTATCTGTATGCAACTTCAGTTAAGGGAGAGAAGAACAGTTTCTCTGCTGAAATTGAAAGTATATTGAAGATGTAGTATGTATAAGATAGCATTATTTATAAGTCAAGAATTGAATGTTAGAAGCTGATTGAAGATATATTTTTGAAGTTAGTTGAGTTATCCTCCAAACTGTTGCTTCTCCATTATTATTTGACCGTTAGATGTAACAGTCAAATAAAGGGAGATTCTTGAGCAAAATTGAAGCTGAATATGTTATCTCAACAAATCCTGGTTTGATAACTCAACATAGAATATGACTTGCAAATAATACTATATCCACTAGAATCAGTATAGAATGAAATTGTGGTATATACACAAAGATCTTGGTAGCTGCAATGAAGAAGTCATCAATAGAAGACCGGATGAAGTTCATTAATATGATCAGACAATAGTGTAATAAGGGGTTGAAGATATTCGAAGCAACTGTCGGGATTAGTGTGATGACCTGAAGGATTTCAGTGAAGTTGATTGTATATGATTGAAGACTTAACAATGGAGTTAGTCATCTGTGAACCAGACCAATTGCACTAGGCGTTAGCGACCCGTGAAAAGAAACTAAGTTTTATTATTAGAAGAATTGTTAAGTTAAAGGACGTGCTTGGAAAGAATGATCATTTATTTGTTTAAGTACAAGAAGAGGTATTTAGGACATACAGGACTACAGCTGAACAACTAAGCCCTTACAGGTGAGTACCAAAGCTAATGGGTAATCAGTTTGTCCACTACTATGATGAATTACCGATTAGAAGTTAGAAGAAATGTTTTTAAGGCAAAAACTTCTAATAGGTAATGACTTAGTACAAGGAGGAAGTCCATTACCCAAGGGAAGTTCATCAATATAAACTAATTCAGAAATGCTAATAGGTAATGACTTAATACAAGGAGGAAGTCCATTACCCGAGGGAAGTTTATGCAAAATAAACTAAGTCAGAATGCTAATGGGTAATGGCTTTATACAAGGAGAAATCTCATTACCATTTTTTACGCAAGCTGAAAATCCTAAGTATAAAATGCTAATAGGTAATGTTACATACGAGGCAAGGCTTCCAATTACCTATTATCTTCAGCATTACCCAAGGATTTTCCATTACCTATTAGGTGGCTGGTCTTTTTGTTTTGCATGTACAAGGCTTTTTAAAATGAATGAAAGAGAATAGGCCACGTCATCTGTAATATCCGGGATTTTCGCGACTATTTTTGTGATATATTAAGTGAAATATTATGCGTTTTTAAATTTAATTGTGCCTCTATGGTCTTATCTGTTACGTGTTATGTGCTTGTTAGTATCAGGTACGGTCCAGTATATTTTTCGTATATTTTCTGTGATTTTATTTTCGTTAAATACTCTTTCTTTTAATTTTAAAGTTGTTTCGAGTCCAATTGTACAGCCCGTTCTTACCATTTTTCATTCTGAGATTCCTTCTGTCAGTTTGAACTTTTTATATTAAAATCCGGGCATTTCTAGTAATTTAAGAAATATTCTCATTTATCAAAAATTATCGGACCGGGACCCTACGGGAACCCCGGGACCTGCAAAAATCATATTTTAATTTTTATAAAATTATTCGTCTATCAAATATTTTATATTTTTGCATTTTTGAATTATTCGCAATTTTTAGGAAATTTTGGCATATATATTGCATTTATTTAAAAATATTATTTTAAAAACAAATCCCCATAAATTATAATTTGTGGGCTAGTTATTTTTATTTAAAGATATAATTAAGCCCTAATTGTAATTAGGGGATGTATTTTTATGAAAATATAAATTGATATAATTTAATAAAAAAATTAGAAAAATCATTGGAATTACACAGAATTTTCCAGAAAATAGAAAGGGGGCTAGGGTTCGTTCTAGTGAACCAATCGATCGTTGAGGGTGATTCCAGCCACCAAATTGAGTGTTCCAGTAACCAATTTGGAGGTCTTGATCCGTACAATCGATTTCTGATATCAGTTTTCACAAACGGTAAATGAATTGAAAATTTTAAATTTTGGTTATAATCGTCGAATTTGGGTTTTTGTTATCTGTTAATTGTTCATTTGTTCTGATTCTATATAGTTATAGATCGGTGTCTTGTGGTATGATTTGTGATTTTTAATTGATTTTTGGAGTTGATTTTTGGTTCACCGGAAACCGGCGCCGCCATTGGCTTCTCTGGTTTTTCCGGGCGGTTGCTGGGTTGTTGGTTAATATTTCTTGTGTTTATGAACTCTGTAGAATGTAAGGAATTGTTTGTGCTATATTTTGCTGAGTTTTGGGTTAAATTTTTGTGTTTGTCGGTTAATTACATCGCCGGTGTTCTTCGTTTTTAGCTGGAGTTGGTGACTCCGCGATGATACGATGTTTTTAAGGTTGTATTCGTATTGCTGGGATGTTAGCTGAACGATTTAGAACCAAAACCGTATTGAAAGGGTCATGTTTGGCTGTGTTTTGGACCCTGCCGGAATCTGGGACATCGCCGGATTCTGGAAAAATCCGGTGATATTCTTGATTTTGCCGGCGGGTTTCATCCCGACCCGGTAACCCGATTAGCGACCCGCTGACCCGAGTTTATACCCGTTTTTGATCCCTTCCAGCCCAACATCCATTTTAGAAAACTGTTGTTTTTTATTTAAACTTTAATAAAAAATCATAATTTCTTTTAATAAATTGTTTATTAAATATTTGCTGACTATTCTAATGTAAATAAAATAATAAAACTGATTTATTTTAAATATTTAATTATTTTGTATTATAATCTAAACTCGAATTATTCATTTATTTAAATATTTAAATTAATTGATTATTCTTAAATAATTGATTTATTTATTTAATTGATAAATGCATTAATTTCCAAAAATTCTAAAAATCAATTAAAATTGATTAACTAATTATTTTAAATAGTTAATTGATTTATTTAATTGATTTAAATGATTTTTAGGGATTAAAAATTATTTGTTAATCGAATTATTTTTAATAATTCGATAACAAATGAACCATTTGTCCGATCGAGACGAAACGAAGTCCGTTAGCTTTAGAAAAAAATACCCCGAATCTTTTAAAAATATTTATAAGCATAGAATTTTATTTTAAAAATGGGGTTATTATTTTACGAACCATTTAACGGACCGGTATTCGTCGAAAAGTGAATTTTGACCCATTTTTGATTTTGAACATACCTAAACGAACCGTTCGACGAACTGAACTAAATGTGACATGTCTTATGTGCATTATGTGGATACGTGCATTGTGTGTTTATGTGATCAGTAGTGCCAGCCTGTTAATAATATTATATATGTGATTTCTTTTATAAGGGTTAACGAATGGGTAGACGTTAGTTGTTGAGACGTAGAAATACGTCGATTAAGTTGTTCTCTGGTTTACTGAAATAGTATTTTGGTTTATAGAACTGAGTTCAAAAGTGAGCCAGGCAGTCGAGGTTGGACATAAATAGTTTATTTTGGATTTCTAGCTTATCAGTAAAGTGATCCTCCCCTATTCTAAATTCAGAATAGCCAGTTATTTACTTTCAAAATTTGCAGCTGTTTGATAAATATTCCTATTAGCTTATCAAAGAATCTATATTTTATTGCAACTCTATTATTCTAGTAACTGTTCTACTAGAATGTTATTCCTTCGCATGGATAGATAGTGACAACTATGCTATCCATATATTTTTTACACAGTGATGCTTGTTTATTGAATTAGCGGATAACTAATTGTTCGAGTTATTCCGCCATCAGTCAATGAGATCACTCCGGACCCTGTGAGAGGGCGAGTGGTTTATAAGGAGATCGACTGAACTGACTCCTCTTCTTGAGATTGGAAGGCATAAGTGGTCGAGATGCCGACCCAACGATTATTATTTTTGGCCAATGTGTGCCAGGGTACCCATAGAGATTTGTGGATAGGTGACGGGTAGAAATACTCAAAGCCTATCGGTGTTGCTTCGCGACTGATCATCGGCAGCAACGTAGCGTTGTACTTGGTTTCCAATCTAATTTATTGTTGTTAATCGCCAATAAAGGCAAACAAAGGTTAAAGATTTAAAAGTTTTTACAGTCTTTCATATATTGTTATCTTGAGATTGTTATACCTGTTTATCATTTCATATTGCTTGCTGGGTGATTTTGGCTTACCCTTGTTTATCTTGTTTAATCTTTCAGTTAAACCCGAGCATGACCATCATACGTCATACAGCCAGACAGGCTGTGTATCGCGGACCCCTGAGGAGGGTTAGGTTCCAGTTACCTGAGCAGGTAGGCTTTTGGGGAGTGAAGGCGACGTAGATAGTTGTTTTGTAATAATAACTAGAAATAGTTGTAAAACTTAACTAGACTTTTGGTTATTGGCATAACTTCTTTTCAAAGTTATTCTAATAACACTAAGTGGCCTGTAATAAGTTTATATTTTGTTGGTGCCTGTTTTATATCAAACCTGTGATCGATCCAGTGGTAAGTTAAGGGGGTCATAGTTATTTATATTTTATTATTGTCCAAGTTGTGCTATATTATTTGTTGTCCCAAATCTAGACCCCGGATTTGGAGGGCGTCACAGGTTGGTATCAGAGCCAAAGGTTTGATCACTAAAACAGGTTTAGGGTAGATGCATGTTAAGATAGGATATAGATCACATAAGATAGGAAGTCGTTTAAACTCATATCGAGTTGGTGTTGAGACTATTGAATATAGACTTGACTTGGTTCAGAGAGCATTGCAAGTGAGTTTCATATTGCATTTGTTGAGTGTTGTTGAATTGATTTTAGGTTCCTGCGGTAGTTCATCGTCTAATTCAGTGAGTGATCCATCCATGCGGACGGTGGAGAGTGAGGGCAGTAGGGATGGCGAGTCTGAGGTCCCGGCAGTTAGAGAGCTTGTTGAGGAGGCAGTAGTTAAGGCAGAGAGGGCTGTTGTTCCAGTACAACCAGTTAAGGTTCCTGTTGTGCCACCACGCCCTGTAGGAGCATTGTCTAGGAGGCTTAGGGCTCTACGCCAGAGGGTCAGAGATATGACAGCTAGGATGGCACCGGCTTGTTCTGTTACTTCTAGACCTCCGAGGGGAGAGTAAGCTATGGTTCCGTACCATCAGTATCAGACTGTGATGAGCGAGAGGGATTTTATGAGAGGTCAGATTGCTGAGCTTAGGCTTATGGTTGACCGTTTGACTGCGGCGTAGGGACGTAGAGGGGCAGCCCCTGGATCAGAGATAGCTGTGAGGGTTGGAGTGTTAAAGGAGATGGCTTTAAGGCGGATGTAGGAGCTTCCTTCCTCCCGTGCTGGTGATGTTGACCAGCAGCAGGTGATTCGTATTCTGAGGTGGTTGTTGTCAGAGCTCCGCGCTGCTCGCGGAGGCAGGGGTTAGTTATGGTTGGCTTGGTTATGGAGCAGGAGCACCGTTTCTAGTCTTTTTGGGTCCTGTTTTTCTTTTGTGGCATACCGAGGCATATAGTGTGTAGTTGCTAGATGTTGGATGCTATAGTTTGGGTTTTGTGTACATCGTGCCCTTTCACAGTCAAGCTAGTTGCAGTATCATGTTTCCTTTTCTTTCAGTCAGTCCTGTACATTTCTTTTCTTTTGGTCAGTCCTGTATCAGCAAAGCGTAGTACGCTTGCACTGTTCATATATCTGTGAGATATATCCTTTTGCAGACTTATTATTGCTTTACTTTTCAGTCAGTTATTCAGTTTTGCAAAGTTCATATCTTTATATATTGTGATCTTCCTTACATTTCCATATTCTGTTCAGTCTGTGAGATAACGACCAGGTTATTTAGTAATGAGGCAGCATACTGTCCACAAAGGATTTCTTTTACCATGCGGAATTAAATTTTTGTGATGTATATTATTTTATCAGCATGCTTGCAGGTTACTAAATAAATTGCTTGTTTTCTCATTAGTGTAATGGGTCCTAAAAAGAAGACTGTTTCCGTTAATCGTCCCGAGGGTCAGGCAGACCCAAATTTAGCCCAAATGATGGCATTAACAGATGACCTATATGACCCAGCAGTTGCAACAACAACAGCAGCTTCAGCAACAGTTTTAGCAGCAATTTCAGCAGCAGCAACAACAACAGCAGCAGCATCGAGCTCTAGTGGTAACTTTCAAAGCTTTTCAGAATGTCAATCCCCCTGAATTTAAAGGATCTGCTGATCCAATCGAGGCAAGAACATGGCTAAAGGAAATGGAAAAGGCTTTAAGATTGGTTAAGGAAGGTAATGATCAGAAAACAGAATTTGCGAGTTATTTTCTTAAAGGAGAGGCCAACTATTGGTGGGAATTAAAGAGAGCGCTAGAACCCGAAGGTATTATTCCATGGGAGCGATTTACTGACTTGTTTCTAGAAAAGTATTTCCCCAAGGTCTTACAAGATCAGTTAGAGATAAAGATTTTGGAGCTTAAGTAGGAAAACCTAAGTGTGACCGAGTATGAGACCAAGTTCACAGAGTTGTCAAGGTTTGCCCCAGATTATATTGACACGGATGAAAAGAAAGCTAAGTGATTTCAGCAGGGTTTGAAGCCATGGCTTAGGAGTAAGGTAGCAGCTTTTGAGTTGAGATCTTATATTGCAGTGGTTCGTAAGGCAATGGTTATAGAGGGAGACAGTGAGTTGTCCCAGAAAGAGCGTGAGGGAAAGAAAAGAAAGGAAAAGACTACAGAGGGGAATCAACGTTTTGGTAATTCTCAGAATCGCTTCAACAAGAAACCAGAGTTTCAGTAGGGTAAAAATGTTGGATTTAAGAAGCTAGAACAAGGAAATGGAGGACCAGGTAATAGTATTCAAGGTGCTAATCAGTAAAAGGGCAATCGACCACCGATCCCAGAATGTCAGACTTATAGAAAGAGGCATGCATGAGTTTGCAACAAGGCTAACATTGTTTGTTTAAAATGTAAGAAGAATGGACACTATGCTAGTGAGTGTAAAGCTCCAAAGCAAGGATCTCCGAGTACAGGTTATTTCAAATGTGGAAAGCCAATACATATTTCTTGAACTGTAAAGTACCAAAGGTCGCACCAAATGTCTTAAGGATTACGGCATCGCCACCCCGCAGTAAGAGCAGCAAAAGGCCAGAACTTTTATATGA
Organism: Anethum foeniculum; assembly: GCA_003724115.2. Lineage (NCBI taxonomy): Eukaryota > Viridiplantae > Streptophyta > Magnoliopsida > Apiales > Apiaceae > Anethum > Anethum foeniculum. The sequence goes on from PHNY01068579.1 coordinate 15,553, forward strand.
CAATAAGGGATACTGTGCAGAACCCAGAAGTGGTCGCAGGTACGCTTCCCGTCAACTCAGTAAATTCTAAGGTGTTAATTGATTCTGGAGCTAAAGGATCTTTTATTTCTAAAGAATTTGTTGATAAGTTGAATTGTGAAGTTCATCCATTAGAAAAGGCTTTAAATATAGAAATAGCTACTAAGGAGCGAGTCCTCGTTACTCAAGTTTATCCGCATTGCGATATTAAGATAGCATGACACCATTTTTATGCCGACTTGATACCTTTAAAGCTGGGAGAATTTGATGTTATATTAGGAATTGATTGGTTAACGAAGCATAACGCCCAGATCGATTGCAAGAATAAGAAAGTGAGATTGCAAGCCGCAGATAAAATGAAGATTTTTTTTAGGGGAGAAAAGCAAGTAAAGAAATTCCTTACCATGATGCAAGCTAAAAGATTACTACGTCAAGGATGCGAAAATTATTTAGCGCATGTCGTAGACATTGATAAAGAGACTCCCATAATAGAAGATATTCCCGTTGTTAACGAATTTCTAGATGTGTTTCCCGATGAACTTCCAGGATTACCTCCAGATCGCGAGATCGAGTTCGCTATTGATTTAGCTCCAGGTACAGAACCAGTTTCAAAAGCGCCTTATAGAATGGCTCTAATAGAAATGAAGGAACTAGCTATTCAGTTGCAAGATCTTTTGGATAAAGGAGTTATTTGGCCTAGTGTGTCCTCATGGGCTGCACCAGAGCTATTTGTAAAGAAGAAGGACGGTAGATTAAGATTGTGCATCGACTGTCGCGAGCTTAACAAGTTGACCAGATAGGTCCCGTGTGAGGGTAAGATAAGCTAGAAGGGGGGTTGAATAGCTTATCACCTTTTAAAAATTTAGAGCTTCGCTTTTTTAAAATTTCTTTTCTCCTCTTTAACTTGAATTACTTGCAACTGAGTAAGTCAAGTGCGGAAGTTAAAGATATGAAAAGAATAAGGTAAGACACGTGGATTTATCCTGGTTCGCGGTGGCTAA
>PHNY01068692.1:9281-30968 GCA_003724115.2 Anethum foeniculum
CCATCATTAATTACATCTAGATAATCAGGATCTGCAGCTTTTAAATGCATCAACATTTTTACTTTCCATGTAGGATATTCGGTTCTCTTCAGAATGGGAATTTTAATGTTTTCATACTTATTCAGAGACATCTTTGATCGTTTCTGATACTTGTTTCGAACAAGTATTAAAATATAACAGTTCTTTATATTTCTGATAAAAACTGTTACAAACTCTCTCAAGAAATTCTGATGTTCTTGAGAGCTGCTAGGTCGTACAATACTTGAGTTAAATCACACATTTCGTGATGACCTAAAACTGTATTTATATAACACACAGCTACGATATCAATTCTAAGATATGCTCTATCAATTACTAACAGAATATAAAACATATCTTGAACTGAATATACAAAGTCCTAAAAGTCAGGTGCTAACAGAAGTCTATCCCTCATTTCAAGGAACAGAATCAATCTTCAGTAACCGACTATGACCAAATACTGATGTCACCCAAACACTGATAATGAGTCAAACTCTGATGAGCTTATCAAATACTGACGGTAGCTTATCTCCGGAAGTGCTCTCATAAGTAGTTAACAATTCCAGAATTCTACCTGCTTCCTCCTTATCTACCTTACAGTACAAGTAGCTGTTGTCTGCAAATAACATATGACTGATCACTGGTGCCTTTCTGCAGATTTTTACTCCTTGCAGCCATTTTTTTTTTCTCATATTGCTTGATTAAAGTCATCAATCCCTCAGCACAAATAATGAAGAGATAAGGGGATAATGGATCCCCTTGTCTCAGTCCTCTACTGGGATTTATCCGACCAATTACAAACTCACCATGAACAATGTTATATTCAATAGTCGAAACACATAGAAGAATCAGATGTGTCCACCATGTTTTGAACCCCATAGCCAGCAACATGCCTTTCAAAAAATTTCATTATATTCGATCGTATGCTTTGGACATGTCCAATTTAGGAGTCATGTAACCATCATTTCCGAACTTTCTCCTTTTTAAGTAATGCATAACTTCAAAAGATATCATGATGTTATCTGAAATTAAATGACTTGGAAGAAACGCACACCGAGTGTCTGAGATTACGTCTTCCAGAATTTTCTTCAATCGATTTGTAATCACCTTTGTTATGATTTTCATCACTACGTTACACAACGCTATGGGTCTGAGCTCTGACATTGTTGTTGGATTCTTCTTCTTAGGGATCAATACAATGTTAGGCTCATTCATGCTCTCCATAATCACTTCTGTCTCAAAGAATGCACGAGTCATTTGAACTACTTCATTACCAACCACAACCCAATTTTTTTGAAAAAAATGCCGGGGTCATGCCATCTGGCCCTGGCGCCTTATCGGGATGCATATTAAAAATTGTAGCTTTTACTTCCTCCACAGATATTGGTTCCAACAAGGCCCTATTTTGCTGTTCATCAATAGTTTTCGAAATTCACTTCAACACCGCATCTCCATTAGTGTACTCCTCTTTGAACAAATGTTGATAATAGTCTTTTATAAGATCTTACAACCCACTATTCCAATCCAACCAGTCCCCTTCTTCATTTCTCAGCTTCTGAATTTGATTAGTTCGTTTCCTTCTATTGCCCGATGCATGGAAATATTTGGTATTTTTATCACCTACCTGCAACCAAAGTTGTTTAGACCTTTGTCTCCAGAAGATTTCTCGTTGGTCTAAGATCAAAAAGAGCTGTTGCTTGACCCTATCATATTCTTCTTTGGACTGATTATCTCGTTTGTTTCTCAATGGTTTCAGTTTAGATTTACACTTCTTGATCCGTCTGCTGAAACAACCAGTTATTTCTTTCCCCTATACATCCAAACTTTCCGCACAGTTTCTTACTTTTTGAACCACACTGATGTTTCTTCCTTCCTCCCAACAATCTTTGATAATCTGAAAACACATGGGTTCCGTTAACCAAGCATTCTCAAAGCGAAATTTTCTGGTCGTATTATCCCTTATAGGACTTTCAGGATTCAACATAAGCGGGCTATGATCAGATCGGGAGCCTTCTAGATTACAGACCATGGCCATTTGGAACATATTTAACCACTCAGCATTAGCAAGGACTCTGTCCAATCTGATTTCCGTTCAGTTATCCGTATTCCTTCCTCTCTCCCATGTAAACTGATGCCCTATGATGTCAAGGTCATGAAGCTGAGCATCATGCAAACATTCATTAAAGCCATAAATTAAATAATTTGGATATAATAGACCTCTTTTCTTATCCGTTCGGGAGGTAACATTGTTAAAATCACCTACTAGAACCCAAGGTAAGTTTGCATCACGAGACAGATTCCTCAATAAGTCCCATGTTTTGTGTATTTGAGCTCTCGCTAGTTCTCCATATACCCTTGTCAATCTCCAACTGTCCTTATCAGTCGAATTTATAGTCACATCAATATGAGAGCATGAATAGCTCAGCAGCTTAACAATATCAGCGTTTTTCCAAAACATTGCAATTCCACCACTCTTTCCTTGAGGCTCCACAACAATGAAGCCTTCAAACCCCAATTTAGTACACAACTCTTCCAACTTTGTATAACTACTAATCGTTTCACTAAGAAAAACAAACGTAGGCCTCTCAGTATGGGTTACATCTTTTAGGTACTGAATTTTCACAGGGGAACCTAGACCCTGACAGTTCCAAGCAAGAGCATTCATGATGAGTGGCGGGTTTCATTTTTTCACACTATCACATGGTCGTATGTGTTTCCATTTCAGTATTTATAACCTAGGCCTTGTCTTTAAGTTTTTCCTGTTCCGAGCTTAGCTTACGTTACTTTGGGTCCAAAACAAATAGCCCACTAGATTCCGGCCCACTTACATCTCCCTCCAAATTCAAATTTGAGATATGATTGATTACCTGATTTAGTTCTGTCTTCATAATTGTCTCCAACGAACCACTAATATAGCCTGTATTACATCCCTTGTCAACTCTATCCTCTGTTAATCCAATCCCTGATTTGAGGCCAACTTATTGGACATTAGCTACTTTCACGGTACTTTCCTTATCTGTATTATCAGCATTTCCTTCACCGGAATTTCTCGCTTGAGAATTACCTCCGCTTCTCAACCATTTACTTCCTATGGAGTATGTTTTCCTTTTTGGATCTGCTCGCAGCCATGCACGGTATGGTTTTTCAATGGATTCCAATGATGTATCAAATATTGTCACAGAAACGCTCACCATGGCCAATAATCCTACAAATGAAACAGAATGTAGGGATAGCTTTATACTTAAAATGCACCCAGCACCATTCCTGATTTGATTTTCCCAACTTCATTCTTCGTTTGATCTGTGTATCTATCGTTGTGGATACTCGTATGCGTAAGAATTCTCTCCACACCCCTACAAAATTATTAGGGTCTCCATCCACATAGGTGCCTATATAATTACCGATATCTGTAGCCACCCGCTGCGACATGAATCCAGCATGCATATCGTGCAGTTACACCCAGAGATCAATTTTATTCTGGGGTTATCTCTTTCCTTGAGCCTTTTCAACACCAAGTGAAACCGCCAAAACGTCCATGGGCTTCCTTCTATAACCCTCCTTACATCGACCTCATGATAGAATTGGAAAATGAATCTGTTACCCGAGTTGCTTTACGTATAAGCCTCTACCAGGTCTCCACAGTGAGGCCATTTTTTGTTGCATGGTTTGAAAGTCTATCACCGAATCTGTAAGGAAATGTCCAATAAGGCACCATCTTGTGTCGATCTCGCTTAACACATCTGTATCATTTTCATAACTGAGACCACCATGTTCTTCATCTTCAATCTGGAACGTAGCAAACGCTTCCTCCATCTCATGGATATAGGATTTCTGATTACTCATTATGAAAATTAGAGAAAAAATGAACAAAATGAAATTAAACGATAACTGAACGAAGGACTATGACGAAGTGGCTATCATTTCACAAATTCATACATGTCAGATGACAAGACTGCTGTTACACTTTTTCTTGATTGTATCCTTTGGGTTAAATGACTCCGGTGGAGTTTGTTTAATTAATAACAAAGATAGAATGAAGGATATCAACTTTAATACATTAATAAAATAAAATACTCTTTTCTTCTATTTTTCAGATTTTTACGTTTATTAAGAAAATGTTAAATTAATGATACATTTTCATTTTTATCCATCATAATTGCACTGATTTCATAATAATATTAGCTATTTATTTTAAATTTTTACTCATTTTTTATTAATTATTTTACAACTTTTAAAAATATTGGTTTGAGAAAAATGTTCACATACTTGTGTTGAAAATTGAAAATGAACATTTGAGAATTTTTTTACATAAATAGTACAATTATGCGATGTTAGGAGTGTTGTTTATCTTCAATTTCTTAAACATAATTTTTAACATTCTTTTTCAAAAAAAAATCTAATGATTACGCCCCTATAAAAATTGTCATAAAAGATGTATAATTCAAGTTAACAAGTATGTATCAACGCGTATTATTAAAAATTAAAATTTTAATTATTATTAGTCTCTACTAATAAAAAAATAAGTCGGCGGCCCCGAGATAATTATAGCTGTATATGAATTCCTAAATTATAGCTACTAATCTAAGTAATAGATGTATATATATTTTCTGCATCCCTAGATCAAAGCCAAAGCCAAAAAATCAATTTATGTAATTTAATTATTTAATTTAGGCTACTGATTAGGATTAAACCTTGTATTTCTCCATGTATCTGTAACTTGCTATAAAGCATGAGCAAAAATTCTCCAAACCGATTGAAACTGACCGATTTAAACCGGTCAAACTGAATTTAACGGTTTATTAATGGTTTGGTTATAATTTGACATTTTAAAAACCAAATTATTTCGATTTGGTTTAGATTTTTACCTCAAAACAGACTGATATATCCAAACTGACCGAACCGAATATATAGGTTAAACATTAATATACATACATTAGTAATGTACTAATAATAATAAAATTATGATCTACAAAATATGTAAAATCTCAAACATATAAAAGGTATTATCATAAAGATTTTCTTAAAAATATTATATATTCTATTTTAAGACATTAATTTTATGTATGTATTACGTTTTCATTCAATTTATTTTTATTTTAATAAAAGTATACTAATCACATTTTTTTTATTTCTTTCCCTCTCTTTTTATTTGTCAAGTTTATATATTTTTTTATCCTCTTTATATATGATTAAAATAGAAAATATAATTTCAACTTTGGATTCTTATTTTTCATGTTAAAGTTTAATTTTGTTGCTAACTTTGTTGCACATATAAAAAGCGGTTTAAGCCGAAATCAAACCAAACCGTTTTAAATGAATTGGTTGGTTTGGTTTGGTTTGGTTTGATTTTATTTTAAACATTACGGTTTGGTTTTGAATTGAGATTTAGAGGAACTAATAATTTCGGTTTAGACTCTCATAAGCGTTTAAACCGCCCGATGCTCACCCCTAATTAGCACGTGTGTTTTATCCCATTCCTATATTTCTTTCTTCCTCTTGTTCCTTGCAATTACAAGGGTACACAAACTCAGACTGGGCCGGTTGTCCTACAACTCGTCAATCTACCACGGGTTACTTCATAATGTTAGGTGCAAGCCTAATTTCTTGGAAGTCCAAGAAACAACCCACCGTCTCTCTCGTTCTTCCGCAGAAGCATAATACAGAGCTCTTGCAAATCTTACTTTTTGCAAATCTTACTGCTGAATTGCAGGGGCTATCTTATTTATTTCGTGGTCTTTGTGTTCCTTTCACCGATCTCATTTCAGTTTACTGCGATAATCAAGCATCTATTCATATTGCTGAAAATCATGTATCTCATGAACGTACTAAACATATTGAGTTAGATTGTTACTTTATTCGAGAAAAAAAATCATCTTTGGACTCATTTCTCCTACTCATATTTCTACTATTAACCAACTTGCGAATATTTTTACAAAACCTTTAGGTGCAAACCAATTTCGACTACTAGCAAGCAAGTTGGGAGTGTATTCTTGAAATCCAGCCTCTCCAACTTGAGGGAAGGTATTATAACTACTAATTAAGTTATAGCTGTATATATTTTCTGTATCCCTAGATTAAAGTCAAGAATCAGTTTGTATAATTTCGCTGCTTAATTTACTAAGATTGAACCTTGTATTCTTTCGTGCATATATAACTTGCTATAAAGCAATACAGTTGTAACCATCCAAAATAAGCAATACGATATTTTTTCATCTCTTTTCACAATAATAATATTTAACATTTTTACTTGGCCAAAAGATGTCACCCAATTCACTTTATTATATCTTTTTGAGTAACTTGCAACTTCAATAGATTCAGTAGAGTGTCAACAAAAGTTTCATCCGGTGTCATGTCAGGTCACCTTGGCAATTTTTTTCGTACTCCTGGTTGGAATTTCTCCAAGTGTACATTATAAGAAGGAAATGCCAGGAAAGCTGATGTGTCACGGGAACCACATGTCCATGTGTAGTGCTGATGGGTCTAGTCCATGCCCCGTCAGCTTCAATGGGGGATTAGGACCTACACGCTTAACCAGTAACCTATAACACTTCATTCACAACCAGGTTACGAAGGACTAATATCGGTGGTCGGTTCATTTGTCATTCCGACCAATTATGGCTTGCAATCCTAACAATCGACCGATGTAGGATCCATGGCGGTAAAAAATAGTAACCTATTTTCTTGTACTGTACAAACAAAAATAGAAGGTGAATCTTGAAAATAGAAAAATTGATTATGAAACCAAGGTCAAGTAGGGACTGTATAAATGTCCGTTTCTAACGGAATATTTTAGTTCAAGATCAGATAAAAAGAATCACGATCAAAACATATTACCATGTATAGAAACTACAAGAATAAGTTTAAAAGTTTTACTAAAACCATAGACGTGCACTACATTTCTAAACAAATATTCTGATACATGCTTTTAATTAAAAAGTAATTCTCAGCTCAGCTCAACGGCCGGAGGCATTCTTTAACATGTAATCAGTGTCGAGTTCCACAGAGTAGAGATCAGTACCAGACGTGGAGGAAGCAATCCATGATTCTCCATCAATTGATATACTTTGTGCGGATTGGTGATGCTGCTTCATCTTCATTGTTGGATCAGAATCAGAAACAAACTCTGGAATGTCAGTTCTGCCTTCAAGCATGCTAACCACGGAAGACATAGCAGGTCGCTCTGCTGATGTCACATTAGTGCACATAAGACCAACATTAATCATTAACAATGCCTCCTCTTGTTTATATTCCAACCCTAGGCTCTCATCAACAAGCTCCATCAACATTCCTTTATTTTTAAGATCATTAGCCTGTAAGAAAGAAAACGGAAGTCTTGTGAAAACTTAATCAGAAGCAGCATATAATATTTTGTTCTGTGTACAATAACAAGAAATATGTCCTTAAGATCCCATTATTCCCACAAAAGATAAATTTATATCTGCAAGGAAGCACAACTTAGCAAAGCATTCTCTGTTTCACTGCAGATTAATAAAGTTACCCAATCAAGAAGGTAAAAGGGTTCCTGCTTTGGCCTATTAGTAGTGTTGTTCCTCCCGCTGACAATTTCCAGGGCAACAATTCCAAAGCTATAAACATCAGCTTTGTCGGTAAGGTAACCCCTCATTGCATATTCAGGTGCCATATATCCACTAAAACAAGAAAAATCATTATTTCACATATTCAGTAGAATTTTGATAATTTTACTTAAAAAAGGATATTAATATAAATTATTACTCTTATCACTTGCAGCATCCAGTAAATAAGTAATATTAGCAGGGTGACTCACAAAGTTCCAGCAATTCGGGTGCTTATATGCGTATTATCCTCCTCATCAAGTTTAGCTAAACCAAAGTCGGATATCTTAGGATTAAGATCTTTATCAAGCAGCACATTGGTAGCTTTAATATCTCGATGGACAATCTTCAATCTCGACTCTTCATGAAGATAAGCTAAACCTCTTGCTATGCCAATGCAGACCTTGTACCTTGTTGACCAATTCAATTCCAAGCGATACCTTTCTGGACCTACAACGTGTCCAGATTTATGGTCAGAAGAGACATTGTATATTTAATTATTTAATTTAGCATGTTTTGTCGAAATTAAAGCTGCAAGTTGTGAAGCATGAAGCTGCGGAATTACCAAATAAAGCACGAGCAAGGCTGTTGTTTTCCAAGTATTCATATACTAGCAGTAATTCATCTCCTTCAATACAACATCCATACAGCTTTACAAGGTTTGGATGTTGTAAAGCAGAAATCATGCCTATTTCAGTTACAAACTCACGGTTCCCTTGCTTTGATTTCTTAGAAAGCTGCTTCACAGCGATTACCGTTCCATCTAATAGATGCCCCTACAAATTGAAAATATTGTAAGGTTTTAAATAATAACAGGAGTTCCATAGTGATAGTTCAAGAAATATAAAATGGAAATTAATTATTTTGTTGTTTACCTTGTAAACAGGACCAAAACCACCTTCCCCAATCTTATTAGCACTATCGAAATTATTGGTTGCAGCTCTAATCTGCTTTAAGGTAAATGAGCCAGTGTGCAGCTCTAGACCCTGTAGATCTGTTGAAAAACGATGCCTTAAATAATAGTGGAGCGAGGTATTCACAATCAATACGAGACTAGAAGTGCGCTTAAAGAAAGTTCTGTGTATCATGAGTACAACTACAATGTGTCATTTGATACAAAAGAAAAATTGAATGGTTGATGACAAGTCTGATAGGAAAAAACAATAAATGAAGGTGGTGTTGAAACAATCAAAAATGATAATAGCCGCTACTTAATCACAATAAAGGGAGTTTCTTTAGTTGTCCAAATACCTGATTTCATTGTATTTCTCCGGCGCAGACATCCTTTCCACCAAAGTATACCTAGAAAAAGGGAGATAGCAGATGCTACACCAACCACAATGCCAACCACAGTGCCCACAGATACACTTTTCTTTACTGATGGTTGAACAATATTAAGTTGAAAATAAACAGTATAAGCAATGAGTTAATAACTAAGAAAATATGAAGACTGGCGTACCAAAATTTTAAACATTTACTATGATAAAATTTCCAGCTACAGATTATATGACTAAAAATATGAAATTACAATATGATAGAGGAATGGGAAAAAGAACAATCACATCTCTATTAATGAATACAGAAAGAATGAAGCAGGAACCAAGGTTCATATATTTACCACGAGTTATGGCTATCGCTGAAATTAAAGGACCATATACTCCTTTATTAGGGATTATAGTTGTCCCTTTTCCAGCCCAGTAAAAGCGGATCTCCAAGGAATTATTATTTACAGTAGCAGAAAACTCCGCTACGTGTTCCTTGTTAACTCCGCCAGCTTCATCTTTGATATTGAAATCCTTCTTCTCCAGCTTCCCCTGCATTATTAGCTTATAGGTCAAATGACACTGAAAGGAATTTGTCTATGGAAACGATACAATCATTTGACGTTTACCTGAATATAAATATCAAAAATACGCCTGCCAAGGCTGCTGAAGGTTTGGTCATCAGTAAACATTATTTCTGCAAAGTAAAGCTTTACTGTGTACTTCCCATTAGACAGACAAAAACCATAATAAGTCAGGGACAATGGAGAAAGTCGTGCATCCTTTAACAATTCTGAATGATCTCCATTGATACTTTTATTAGTCCTGAATAAAGTGGTCCCTTCTTTTTCCATGAAACGGCCAGTACTGCTAGATGCCCAGTTTTGCCTACTGTAGAATTTTATACTTCCATTCAGTAAGTCTTTATCCTCAGCATATGAAATTCCATCAACAACAGTTGGTGAACTACTTCCACAATTGATATAGACAGAGTTCACATCTGATACAGATCACAACATTTATTAATCCAGAGAAAGAAAAAGATTAGAAAAATTTAATAAAACGATGTTTCGTATACTGCGAATCTATGACCTACGATGAAAGGAAACCCCTAATGCAATATGAGTTCCAACCCTACACAAATTATTGGCTAATCTGTCAACTATATTACACCGACTCTTCGGCTCGACCGTCTTGCACTCTTACCCATGTTGGGATAAACCGACTCTCCTAATCTGTCCAAATGTGAGTAGAAAATTTTAAAACCAAATAGGTATAGAATTTTTTTCCAAATCTTTAGCTTTCTTTTCTTTCATTCCAACTTTAGTTTTCTTTTTCTTTCTTTCCAAAACAAAACATTTGGGAACAAACTGAAGTAATTTTTCATAAATCTTTCCCTTTCCTTTATTTTCTTTCAAAAAAGTTTCTAGAACAACGTGTAGGTTACAATTTCAAGGCAAGTATCTTAAGGAAATTCAGAAACTTGTATATAATCTTTAGGAAGGTGAGTTTCTAGTATCTAATTTAATTTACGAAATTCATATCCTAGTGTTCAAACCTTGGATACAAGTGGGGATACCACCCTACACATAACACAATGGAACGATAGGTGTGGAAGTTAGATATCAATGGGCACACAGAATAGCAGGAACCTCTGACACTTGAGCCAGGGTCAAGACACCAAACACATTATTGTCTAAGGATGTGTCTTATACGAAACCCGAGCCACTCAGAAGACACTTTTTGCGACGTGTCCTTAGAGGTATTTGAAGGGTCTCATATGACCCAAATTCGTCTAACAAAGTTAGATACCCCTTGAACCACATATGTCAACAGCTTGCTTGTCAAAAACAATCTAATTAATTTCAAATCAACTACTCATTTTATCTATTTCTAAATGGGTGCAGGAGGACTTGGCTGGAAAGGATTTGAAAGTGGCATGAAGAACAGATTGCATCCTTGTTGAAGTATCAAACTTCAGAGCTTACAGATAGTCCCATCAGAAAAAAACTAGCTATGAAACACAAAGCAAATGGTTCGGTTGAATGCTTTAAAGCAAGATTCTGGCACATAGATACCGTCAAACTTATGGCATTGGCTACACTGTGACATTTGCATCGATAGTCGAGATAGATATAGTTCGAGTCTTGCTATTATTAACTGCAAATTTTGATTGGACATTACAAAAGTTCAATGTGAAGAATGTGTTTCCACATGGTGAGCTATCTGAACAAACATACATGGGGTGTTTACCAAGATGTATGATGAAAGACTGCAAAAGATATGCAGGCTAAAGAAATTATTGTATGGGTTGAATCAATCTCATTATCATAGAACATGATTAGGGAGATCTAAAAAATTTATGATAAGTTTTGGTTATCACCAAAGAAATACAGATCAAAAATAGAAACCAAGAGAAGGTCACAACCCTCATGATCGTTGTCGTCGTAGGAAATGATGAGAATTTAAAGGAAAACCTTACAGAATTATTTTTTTTGTTAGAAGTGATTAAAATGAAAGATTTAGGCCGTGAAACATTTTCTTGGGATTGAAGTATCTAGGTCCAATAAATATATATATTTATGATTTATCACAAAAATATATGTTTTAGACCTTTTACATGAAAATTTTATGTTAGCACGTCAACAAGTTGGTACACCCATGGAAGAAAATCTTAAGCTCTATATGGAGCAGAATTGCAGTTTATAAACAAAGTACCAGAGGCTTGTATGAAGATTAATGTATTTGTCTCACATGAGACCAGATCGTCCTTATGCTTTGAGTGTGTTAGTCAGTTTTTTCATGATCTCGTTGAACAAAATATGGAAGCAGTTCTTTGCCTTTTGAGGTATCTAAAGTCTGCTCCAGAAAAAAAAATATTGTTCACTGAAAGAATGCTTAGTGTATCGAACCATATACTATGGAAGCATATATACCGGGTCGCTGAAATGAGTAAAAGTAGTTCTACTTTAGGTTACTTAACCTTTGTACGAAAATATCTTAGTGACGTCGAGAAGCATGTAACAAAATGTTGTAGCATGTTCAAGTGCTAAAGCTGAATTTTATAGGTTTGGCAAGTGTTCTTTGTGAGGCACTATGGATAAGACTTTTTTTGCATGATTTAGGCTATCGATGCAAATAACCTGATAAACTATTCTGTGACAATTAAGCTGCATGCATAATTGCGCACAATCATGTTCAACATGATTAGGCAAAACATGTTGAGTTCGACAGATTTTCCATCAAGGAAACATATTGACGAGAAAATTGTGGAATCACATAACTTGTGCGAGAGTGTTGAGATAGTGAAGTATCTTTTAAGAATTAGCCGTTAGTTTATTTCCTTAGACAGAAGCACAGAAGATTACATGTGTAAACAGATATTGAGAATTGTCTACGCTAATCTAGGAGTTATTACTTACTGAAGTTCTATATAGATATTTGTATAAGTTCGGTCTTATACACAAAATAGCACTTATCATGTTTAATAGTTTACTTGCAGATGCTTCTTTGATTTGATCAGCCACAATTATATATGTGAATTTACATAATGACATTAAAAGTTAACTGATCAAGAACAAATACCAATCAAATAACTTACATTTCGCACACCGGCTTGGCAAGCATGAAACCGTTCCACTGAAACAATATCAACCAAGAAACAATCATCATAAATCCTGTTCAAAATATCGTTAAAATACAAGTGATAATGATGTCAAGAAGAACACAATATTTTTAGGAATATATATAGATTTAAAGACTTTAGATACTTAATATCATTCTACAATATGTAAACATTAAAAGTGATGCGAGTTATAAATATCAATGAATAGGTAGCTTATCAATTTTACTCACTCACTTCTCCACAATTCAAGGCAAAAGAAAATGGAATTGAGAATTTAATTTAAAAGGAACTAAGATATATAAATGAAAATAATTACTCGATAATGCAAGTTGAACGCTGGACCTTCGAGATGCCAGCCTCTCCCTTAAAATAAAGAAATACAAGTAAATACTGATTGCATCTCTCTTCTTCACCCCTTCTTTATTACCATTAGACTTTCTTCTCATATATGTTTTTAAAATACGTGGTTTGGGCTGATGCATTATATAAGTGTTGTCCATCAATCATCCAAATTTGCATAAACAATGGAAAAACTTAGTTAAGTCGGTGAATATGATACATGTTCTTTATTAATGAACATGTTCGACTAGATAGTTGCAGTTGCATGAGATGGATAAATGACATCGATGGATATTTTAGTCATTAACATTTAGAAGACATCATGAATATGTTCATCAACTAATACTTTAATCGGAACAGAGGAAGATGTGCTGAGTGGATGAATCAATACCCACGGACAAGGATGCCTGAGGATGTAATGGTTGAAAGATTATTTATTTACTGACGAATAATCACAGAAATCAATGGAAAGCAAATCAAGCCCGGAGAAGACCATACTCTGTCCAACTTGGAGAAGATATAAACTTTAGAGAAAAATATGCTGATGATAAGACTTTTAATTGCTACGGAAATTTTTCTATTGCATTTTAATTCAAAATTAGTATTCAGAAGAATAATGTTTTATGTCAGGTAAACTTTTATTAAGAATCAATTCCTTCTTTGTAAATATACATGCGAGAGACCACACTAAAAATACGACTTTGTGTATCTAGTAACAGAAAAGTTACTTTGTTTGCATTGTGTATCTAGTAATAAAAAAGTTACTTTGTTTGCACTCACGGAATTCAGAATTAGGATTAAGAACATAAGAATTAGAAATTGTAAGTTGTTGTGTTCATTAACACAGAGTTGCGAGTTTCATTGATATTGCATCAAAGCCAAAACATGTAGTTAACCCTCTTAGTACAGTTATTCATTGTTGGTCACTGGACAAACAGATATCACGATAATATTATGATAGGAATAAAAACATATTCAGAAACTTACGATGGGCTGCTCATCGTAGAGCTTCCAAACAAGTTCCTGCACAAAATTTTTAAATATAGATTAATAATAGATAAGAATACATCTGCACTAATTTATATGTAATAGTGAAAACCAAGAAGTTCACAAGGTTGGCAACAAATAGATGCATCTTACGGCGCTTTCTCTGCACAATTTTCTCCCTCTGAGCTTCTAAGTGTAAGATTGTTGTATGAAAGGTCACTGCTTAGAATTCAACAAACACGTACTATGAGCACATGAATCTCATTATGCATGCTTGTAAAACTGCAGGATCTCATTTACTCAGTATGTTACTTGATATATTACAGAAGTTACCATCAAATAATTAAGATTCCATGTCCCATTTTTCAGCTGCGTATCGTAAGCCTTACTGTACCTAGTAGTCTAAACTCTAACATGACAGGAACAACTTAGAGATTTTATCTAACAATACAGGAATACATAAATTGAACTACTATAATCACTAAAATTTGTAGTTTACTCCATGAAACTGCATGCACTCTCTTTAATGTCACAAGAGGGATGTTCCATTTCCCGAGGGAGATGGAGATCAGAGGGTGCGCCAAAAACTCGACAATCGCATCTATATGTCATATATAATATAAAACTAATATTATATTTAAAAGTTGTTAACTATTTTGGTAGGAAGTTTCTTTCTATGCAACGTTGGATTTTTTGGCACATATTTTAAAGTCGACTATATAGTTAGAATTATAATTTTTTGTTTTATATTTGTAAATTATAATAATGATTACATATTTTTATTCTAAAAAAGAAATTTTCAAAATTGACAATTATAACCGTGTAGTTAAATCATTTCGAAGTCTGTGCCAAAAAATCAAACGTCAAATAAAAAGAAATGAGAGGGAGTACATTTGTTAAGGGTTAACGAATGTAATCGAATTTAAAAAAAATATGGCAACGGTTAACGCTTGTATTAAATTTGTAAGTTATTAACGTTTTGTTAATGGTTCACAGTAGTAGGGTTCTGATTGTACTTGTTAATGGTTAACGCTTTTATAATATTTTATGTTTGCAAGTTGCTGAGTAATTTGGTAGGATTCTAATCGTGTTAATAGTTGACGGTTGTAATAGGTAAAATAGTTTATTAAAATAAATAATTTACATGTAAGATTACTTTTAGTTATTTAACCTTTTCTAAATTTACAATTATCAGAACATGGATATATTTAATTTTTTTATTGGATGCAATGAAAAGATTTATTTTTGTAATGTCATCTCCTATATATTTCCATTATGAATCTATTTTTAAAATTTTCGATTCTCAGTAAAGTCCTACTATATCTATTTTATCATTACTACTAGAATCACATTTCTTACTACAAACCACTGAAAAACTAATCTCAGATTTCTTATAGTTCTAATGAAGATTTTATTCAACTTTTGTTACACTGAAATCACTCCGCAATTCAGTCCTAGTGTTCATAAAAGTGTCCTAGAATTTGATAAGCTCTGATATCCTTCGGCTCTTCTAAAATTTTAAGGTGTTAGGGACGAGTGGTTAAATTGATCATATTAAATCTTTAACTGCTTTAATAAATTAGCAATTAATATAATAATAATCAACATATTACAATATTGAAAACATAAAAAAACCCAAAAAAACAACTCTAACACAAATACAGAGCATGTTGTATTTTATTCTACAATTTAGAGTTTCTAGAATGTTAGCGCCATTACTTCCATAAAACATTTATTACTTTGAAAATTACAACCGACCATCATTTCAAAATCAACATTATTATTCTAGGAATGGAATACTTTTAGTAATACTATAACACTTCTAGAAAACATATTCAAAAAATAACATGAAACTTAACTTGTACTATTTTCAAATCATTAAGATTAAATAATTTTATATTAAATCAAAAGTAAGAATATAATTTACTTAATTATTGTGTCTAGCTTGTACTTATACTTACACGGGTTGTTTGCTACTGTAAATTCACATAAGCAACTAATAAAAAAAAATGAACTAAACCAAATGCCGTTCTTAGCAATTTCACTTAAAATCAAATAAATATTTACGTGGCATATAAACTTAAAAAAAAAATAAAATAATAATAATAATAATAAAAAAAAAAAATTAAAAAAAGAAAGAGAAACTTACATATCTCTGCGTGTATTCAACATCCAATCAGGAACGGTTCCAACCAGCAAGTTCCCTGTAAAGTAACTAAACAAAACAAAAACCATAGATTAGCATGATTAGTGATCCTTTAGAATGCATAGATCTTGCTTTTATGCCTCCACACCGCTTTAGTAACTTGTACAGTTGACTATGCACCATTCAAGATTAGAATAATTGATCCATGCATCTATATTTTTCTACCGAGTAAGGTCATGCAATAGACCCACATAAAAGGTTGGATAAATTGGATATTCTAATAATACACGAGGAAATTTTTTATAAATCTCATTAATGTTTAGCAAAATAAATTCTCTTATTTATAATATTTTTTGAGAGACACGTGACAACCTTTGGTGTTGGAAAGTGTGGTTATTCTTTACTTTGTAATGTAATTATAGTGTACAAATATGTCATTAATTTCATAATGTAATCTTAAGGGAAAAGAGCATAGCAGGGCGCACAGAGTCGAGATTTAGGAGACACGAAAGGAGAAGGTGAATTTACATCTATTCTCGAAGAAGGCAGGAGAGTAGTTAAATCTGAATTATAGATGTCAAATAAAGAAGATATAACAGAATTGAAGAAAAGGCATAACAGTGGAAAAAGTCAGTCCGTGCTAGTATCCTATCCTTTCTAGTGTCTACTTAGTTTATTTCACCAAGTAAAGGGCGTTGTCGATTGATTCTATCCAAAATATGTTAAGGTTGAGTTGAATTTTAATTATAATCCTCGACCCTTTTGCTACTAATGAAGTCTGCTGTTGTTAATATGCTATCTTGATTTTGGGATTGTATATTTTGTGTTGGAAAAAAATCTAGAGCCCTTTGTGCTAGTTACAAATTATCTGTATTTATAAATGTCAAGTAACTCCTTATACCTTGTGGAGATTTTTTTTTAATTTGGAGTTGACATGAATTGAACTGAGTTGGGCAACCTCTAATTAGACGGTTACTGATTGCGGTTAATTTATAGCCAAATGAGGCTTATTTGGTTAGGAGAAAGCTAAAATTTTCCGCTGCATGCAACGTGGAGCATTACAAGGCTGATCACCTTGTAGTGATTAAGGAGGAATATAACCTATAACGATTGGAGGACAGCGCAGTTCGCCTGTAATTATCTATTTTATATTACTTCATTCGATATCTTCTAATATCTAATCGGAGTCTCTTGGATGATTTACAAAAATCTGCTGGTGCGTTTAATCTTTCTTCATTTATAATTTGCTGCGATTCTAATCAATTCCCATGTTCTAGTTACTTCCGCTAATTTGGTTAGTAGTAATTGCTGAGCGTTCAATCCGCTCATTGTTTATTACTTTTTGGTCATTTAAGCATGAAATCGAGAGGAGAGCTACGGCAAAGGGAAGGATAAAGCGGAGAATATATCATTAAGTGACTAATTGTCCTTTACTTTGAGGAATTTCACTGTTTTGTTACATTAGTAGCAGTAGAATGTTATGTAGTAGGTTAATCTTGTATCAAATATGTTAGCTAAGCTCTTAAAGATTGAGATGTTTTTTCTATGATAATGTAATCTTAGCATGTATCACTCTGTAAGAAATACTAGTGTTGTATGTTGTTTAGCAATATTTTGGGGACTTTACAGGTTATCATCAGCATAAGCTGTTAGGGATTCATTTCTAGAATTTTTTAATTAAGTCATCAAATTTAGTTTATAAAGGAATAGACATGCAGGGAATTGAGGGATTGAGGGATGTTGTAATATTTTGATGCCCACAGATTATCCCAACTATGAATTTCAGGATTCGGCTCTACAATAAGTAATCGCATCACTGGCTACAGGAAAAAGTGGAGTCATATGCAGTAATAAGGTGAATGTTGGAATAGTTTTTGCACCAATCAGCTACTTTCAATGGCTAATAATGGAACATATCTTGTATTAGATTGGTGCAGCATTAACAATTTCCTAAAGGAAGTTGACATCAAAGAATTTGTAATATAGAAAATTTTATACTCGGAGTTCTTACATGGCATTTATGGTATCCAGCCCATTATTATTGCTTGGTACGTTTCCCCTTAGTTTATTAAAGCTGAGGTCTCTGCAAGGAAAAATCAACATAAATATATTATAAAATATATTCATAACCATAGCGTTTTACTAAAAAACCTGAATAGTAAGAACAACAATTTATATTTTGAAAATATCTGTACCAATAATCATCTATTATGTACAAGGAAATAGACTGTTTTCATTCATTAACTTGGTGTACCAAGTAAAAAATTCATCATTAACTTGAAACTTCTTGACCAGTATTAACGTCAATGCTTCAGTGTGATGTAGGACAGGAATTAAAAAAACAAGGAAAAGACAAAATTTTGTGGATTAACCGCAAAAATTCACGCTCTAAGATGATCCAACCGCAGAAGAACCACTACCCTTAAAATTTCCAACAGCGAAAGAGAAGAATTTGTTAGGATTGCAACCCATAATAAGAGAGAAACAATTCTCGGTTTCAATAGTAATCAAAGTTTTTTTAGTAATAAGAACTTACATCTCTGAATTTTCGTATTAAGGAAACAAATCCTCTTATTATTCTACTATTATAATCTAGAATATTCTTAATAATCTTTTTATCTTATATGACTAATACCTAATGAACTACAATCAAATCTATTCTTAATACTAACACAACTTAAATAAAAAATTAATATTTTAATTCCTTGTTACCCATCAAATTGCATCACGCATTTTATGAAGGATACTCCTTTGAACATTCTCATACAAGATAGAAGCGTTAATCTTTCTGTGTAACTTGATCATACTTGGGTGTGAATTTCTTTGGAGTATACCTATGAGAACTATCATAGAATGAGATGCTATTATGGTGAAGTCACTTTGAACTGATTAAGTTCTAATATGCATATGGGTCAGCGAGTACACAAAATAGCAGTCCAAATAAAAAATAAAAAACCTATTTCAGGTGACAGCATGGTCTTTTTTTCCATTATGCATATAGTTTCTACCAAAGTTGCCTTCTTTGATACAATCATACTTTAACAGATGAGAAAGTTCCAAACAATGGAAAAGGAGGAACGGATTGGTCTACTAACAAAATTGTTAAATGTTCAATTTCACCAAGATAATCTGGAAGTTGTCCTGTGATATTGCAACTCCTTAATATCCTGCCAACACAAAAGAGTCAACTTGCAGGCACTAATTATTTTAATTAAGAGAGAACAATATATGAGAATGCAACTTACAACGTTTCTAAGGTTTTAAAGCTAGATTTATTAAGGGAAGGAAATCCTCCTTCATTTCTACTTAAGTCACTAATTCTCCTGCATATTATGTTCATAAACAGTATTAGAATATGACTACACAATCAAATCAATTAATCGAACAAATAAAGTTATTGGATAGAAGGTTAGAACTTACAAGTCCTTTAAATTAGCCAAAAGACTAAAGTCAGGTATTGGCCCATCAAAACCACTAGCTTGGATTTCTCTGCATCAAACAATTTGACTGTTTAAATAAGAATGTACAAAACTGGTAGAACACAAAGATGTTGATAAATAAGCCAAATACTTACAGCCTTTCAAGGTTTGTCCAATCTCGAATGTAGTTAGGTATCTTGCCTGTGAAATTGTTATCACTAATTCGACTGCATATATATCAAGATACGAATTTAATTCATTAGATGTTACCATAACAAGGGATAAGAGATTCAAATTAACACCTTTTCTCGAATCCCTGCATATTAATTTTTTTCCCTAACAAAATGAATAAGAAATGGGGACTTCATATGCAATGTAGGATCTTACAAGTCCGTCAGAGAAGTCAGCTTGGCAAGTGTGTCCGGCAATGGTCCAGTAAAATAGTTTGAAGACAGAGAGCTTTGCCATTAGTTAAAAAAGAAAAGAAAAAATCAGACAATCCCCAATCTCATAATTAAGATAGTGTAGACGCCAGCACTTAAAGCATTGAAACATACCATATATGCATGTTACAATAAGAAATACACGGACCAGGCAGTCTTACGAATAGTGTAAAACTATACAGATACAGACTTACATTGCCGAAATAGCAGGAAGATCACCAAGCTTTGGTGGAATAATTCCTGACATCTGATTGGCATCTAGCTCCCTGTCACAATGTAGATAAAAAAATATTACCAAAAAATTTCCAACAATAGCCAAATTATTCAAATGAAAGGAGCCTCCGCCAAAAAATTACAGTTTTTCTAAAGTAGCCATGCTTCCATATTCTTCTGGTATTGGACCCGTCAAGCGATTCGCAAGGAGTGAGCTGCAGCCACACTCATCAGTTTATTAAAAAGAATATAAAAAAATAAAATTGATCACCAAACACAATATGATTAAACTCATCTTACTGTTGATTCAACAGGTAAGCTTATCAGGAATAAGCTTAATATATCAACATTAATAAAAATCGAAAATGTAAAATGGGCTGGCTTAAAATTAATCAGTATTAGCAGCAGAAGTGGTCTTATATATATTTTTGTAAAAAAATTGAAATTACATACATCTGACGAAGTTTCAAAGAGGCCCATTGGACAGGTAGAGTGCCCTCAATGTAGTTGCGGGTCAAATCTCTGCATTTACCATCATAAATAAATTAACAAAACTTAGGTATCATTATTAATATTTAAAAATGTAAACGGGAGGTACTCACATATCTTGGAGGTAAGGTAATTTCCGAAACTCTGGTGGGAGCTTTCCCGCCAGATTCTGCGACTTGAGTATTCTGCAGTTTTCAGTTTCCAAGATTGTTTAAGATTGTAATGTATAGATAGCATACCAACAGAAACTAAAATACCTCCCCCTAATTATAGGATTGACCCAAAGTAGGGTCGGGTAGGGTAGGGCAGTGTAAGTTTTCAGATGATGCAGTGCAGACTACAGGAGTACGTTTCACTTCTTTTGTGAGCTTTTATGATGTAGAAGAGTGAGATCAAATACCTACCATGTACACAAACTACTGAGTTGGAACATTTTAGCTGCGAAATGCAAATTATTGTACTGTAACTTTATTATCGTGTTCAAGATTTGTTTTATAGTTTGTTGTTTTACAGTGAGACCGAGTAGTTGGTAAGTTTGGTTTATAAGATAATTTTTTTTAATTATATTTAAATTTAATAAATCCAAAAAAATGGGTCGGTCGTGAAAATATATATATATATATATAACTCACCAAACCCAATCCAGGGCACCCTATCCTTGGTTGATTACATCCCCTGATCCCCACAACTCTTCACTTATCAAAAGAATAATTCTAAATGTTCCAAATCCCAAATGTCACAGAAAGAATGAACGGACTAAAGCGAGGTGTCGTGGTCTGATTTGCTACGACTCAATTAATAATAGTGGACCCTCCT
Source organism: Anethum foeniculum (assembly GCA_003724115.2). Taxonomy (NCBI): domain Eukaryota; kingdom Viridiplantae; phylum Streptophyta; class Magnoliopsida; order Apiales; family Apiaceae; genus Anethum; species Anethum foeniculum. The sequence goes on from PHNY01068692.1 coordinate 30,613, forward strand.
TCATTCACATAAATTTCTCCAATTAAAATATTTCAAATTGTCAAATCACCAGTGTCACATTATTTGGGACCAAATTTTGGTACCTCTAGCACTACTCCTTATCAAAATTATGTTTTTAAAAATTTATGATTCTGCGATTAATCGTCTACAAGGTACTTGACCGATTCGACTTTGCAAATTCAATTAATTGGCATGAATTACTTTTGATCCGTACATTATGAATAAAATATTATATATATATATTGTTGTGGAATAAAATTAGTACTTTTGAACGAATGTGGAGAGCTTCAAGCTTTTATGACTGGTCTCGTGTTTCGTGACTTAATCTGCCTTCACAAGATGCCTACGTACCCTGC
>PHNY01068696.1:387-16695 GCA_003724115.2 Anethum foeniculum
ATGACAACTCAGATCTTGAACCCCGGATCTGGGGGTGTTACAATGGATATGCAGCCACCACCGTATGATGCCAAAAGGATGAACAAGGAATTTGGTGTCTACAAACATCTTGATAGGGGAAGCTCTTTTGAAAACGAGAAATACATTAATTTGGTTACTCGATTGTGTCGGATTGACGGCGGCTATGAGGAGGCTTGCCTGCGACGGAGAGCAATTGTATTCTAGGGATGATGATGGGTATGTGGTCGTCCCTATTGCCCATTTGAAGGCTGGGCTTAGGTTTCCACTGCACAAATTTTTGTCCGACCTTTTTAGGTATCAATTTCGTTGCCCGCTTGCCCAGATGTCCCCGAACGCCATACGGACGATATTGTGGTACATTGCATCTTGCACTAAAGATGGGAGACAGCCGACCTTTAGAGCCCTTTTCTCTATGTTTTATGTGAAGATGACTAGCGCGAGGCCTTTTTATGAGGTGAATTTTAACTATGCAAATGTGATCGGTAAGCGGCTGGGTACTTTTAAGCTTTTTCAATTTTCAAAGGGGATGGCCGATTGGCAGGAGGAGTTTATTATGGTCCGCGATGGCGACTTGGCGTATTTTCCTAATTTTGCCGAGGAGGTAAAGTCGGAGTATCCTCTTGGTCGAAAAGCGTTGAGTGAGTCTGTTATTGATCTGCTTGTGAAAACCTTGAGGTCACTTGGTAAGACTTGGACTGAGAACGATTTTCATGAAAACGCCCTGCTGATGGAACATAATCGTAAGTTGTTTTGGTTCTTTTTTTCTTTTTTCTTTTGATACCTGTGTTACGACTAACTCTTCTCTTCCGTTGTGTATGTTGATTGTAGTGCTTGACCCAACGAAACCAGAGTTGCTGATGCTAGAGGGTGTTAATTAAAATGAGGCTGCGGCGCAGCTGTATTTCTTGAGTCAGATGCCTCCGCGTGTTCCGCGCGGTGGTAGTAAGAAAACTATTGCGGGAGATGGGGTTGGTTCGTCGCGTGGTCGAGGGACGCGGACGACCAGAAGGATGACTGCGCGGTCGCGCTTGGTTGATGAGGAAGATGTGGGTTTTGGTGCCTTGAATGAAGAGGGGGATACATTGGTTGCTGGTGCCAATTCTGGGATGGTGGAGATGTTGTCGCCATCGACAACGGAGGAGATGGAGGGTGAGGCTGTTGGTGATACTGATGGGAGTATTGATGTGGCGGGAGATGACTTAGATATGGAGACATTAGAGGGGCATGAGGATGGGGCTATTGAAGGTGGAGGTACCGATGGGGGTGCTGGCGATTTTGCTGGGAATTCCGAGGAAATGGCCGAGGACTCACTAGAGGGGGGTGATATGCAGGGTAACGTTGAGGCGAATGTGTTTATTGGGGCTCAACTCGAATCAATTCCCGAAGGTGTGGAGGTAAATAGTCCCAGTGAGACGCATAGTTTGGAGGGTGAGGAGCCGTCACCTGTTGCTAAATTAAAAAAAAAAGGAAGAGGGGTTCGAGTGATGGTAGGAAAGCTGGCTAGCGCCGGCGCTCAACTTATGAAGTTGGTGAGTCTAGCCGGATGGGTCGTTTACGCCATTCAGGGGGTTTTGCTTTGAAGAGCAAAAAGTCTAAACTCGTTATTCACCCATCTGGCAATGTTGCGGTTGATAGGCTTGCTAGGGAGGAGAATGTTTCCTACAGTAGTAGTGAAGATGAGGTGCTGATAGATGAAGAGATGGGCCAACGTAGGGCTGGGTACAGGTTTTTGTTCAAACAAGGACCTGGGTCCTTCACCGTTGATTCAATGAGTCATGATGATTTCAGAAAGCTGAACATGCATAGTTGGTCTAAGATGGCGCGTCGCGCGCAGAAATACCATGCCAAGGTACTTCACTGTTTTGGTTTCCTGTTGGATTTTTTTTATGTTGCTTTGATATTGTGCTAACCATGTTTTCTTTTTTTCTTTCGATTCAGACGGCGTGTTATGATGCTGGTGTGTGGGCCAAAGGGGAGGCATTTCGTCTAGAGAATAAGTCATTGAGGGCTGTGATAGCTCGTTAGGAGGAATACAAGAAGAATATTGTTGCCTCTCTAAAGGTCGTGGAGGATGATAAGAAGAAGTACTTCATGGAGAATGCCCGCTTGAGGAGCAAAATTGTGAAGCTGAAGCGAGAGCGAGATGATTTGGTAAAAGGGGGTTGAGACCCGGCGTTGGATTCGGGGAATTTGAAAAAGGCTCATGATACTGCGCTTGAGAGAGATGTGGAGGCTGAGCGTGCATTGGACAGCAGGCCAACAGAAGTGAATGTTATTCGTAAGTACAAGGGCAGTGCTGAGTATAAACTTGCTTTGACTAGAGAGGCTCGCCAGATGGCTGATACTGACTTGGTTTGTATGGTGGCGGATGCTGTCGCCAAGTGGAAGTCAAGCGACGAATGTAAACATGTGCTGGAAGAGGAGGTTATGAAGCGTGTTGATGCTGAGGTGTTGCTGAAGTTGGCGGCTGTTGAAACCACTCATAAGGCTTTGGAGGAGCGGGAGGCCAGAAAGATGGAGAAGTCTAAGAAGCTGAGAGGGGAGGCAAAAGCGAGGAAGAAGAAGTATTTTCAGTTGAAGAAAAAGCTTCCAGCGCTGCCCAAAGGGCCTAGTCTTGTTGCTTACAGTGATAGCGAAGAAGGTGATGCTGCAGAGGGTACTGGTGGGAAGGATGGTGGAAGTGTTGGTGCGAGTGATGCTGCTCCTGTGGTAGGTCAAGCAGAAATATCGACTCAGACTGCTTTAGGGAATATTGAGGGTGTGGTTGAGCCAGCCGCCGTAGGTGAGGATGTCGCTGGAGATTCTGAGGAGATGGCGAAAGGGGATTCACCCGTCCTTTAGATGTTGCACCTTTTGCTTCTATTTAGTGTTTGTAGGTGACCAGGCATCATTGTTGTGTCTTGGGGATCTGTAAACAAGTTAGAAACTCATATTTATCGTACTTGATTTTTATCTCAGTCAATGAAACTATTGTACTTTTGATACTTCTGTTTGCTAATCAAGTAGCACTTTATTATGTTCTGGCCACGGCTAGATACTTTACTTTTGCTTTTATACTTGTGAAAATTTGCTTTGTTTTGCTTTATTTTGCTTGTGGGGTGAGCGGAGCCCCAGTGAAAATTTGCTTTGTTTTGCTTTATTTTGCTTGTGGGGTGAGCGGAACCCCTGTGCTTTGTACTTGTGAAAATTTGCTTTGTTTTGCTTTATTTTGCTTGTGGGGTGAGCGGAGCCCCTGTGCTTTGTACTTGTGAAAATTTGCTTTATTTTGCTTTATTTTGCTTGTGGGGTGAGCAGAGCCCCTGTGAAGATTTACTTTGTTTTGCTTTATTTTTCTTGTGGGGTGAGCGGAGCCCCTGTGCTTTGTACTTGTGAAAAATTGCTTTGTTTTGCTTTATTTTGCTTGTGGGGTGAGCGGAGCCCCTGTGAAGATTTGCTTTGTTTTGCTTTATTTTGCTTGTGGGGTGAGCAGAGCCCCTGTGCTTTGTACTTGTGTAAATTTAAAAATTTGACTGTAGTTTCATTAATAATTCTACCGCACAACCGAAACATGGGCTGCTGCTCTCTTTACTAATTGGAGTCAGCGCTTTTAGGGATACATTGCACTAGCGACTACTGGTAGTATTTTCTTAGCTTTTCTCAGTGCCAAGTGTTGTTGATTGTTGTTCCATCCATCTTCGCTAGACGGTACGAACCGGGCCTTAGTACTTTGGTTACTTTGTAGGGTCCTTCCCATTTTGGCATCAGCTTGCCTGTGTGGCGTGGGTCTGAGGCTTCCGTTGCTCTGTTGACTAAGTCGCCTACGACAAATGTTCTGATTCTTGTCTTCTTGCCAAAGTATTCCCTTGTTTTTGCCTTGTATATTTCCATCTTTTCTACCGCCTCATTTCTTACTTCCTCGAGGAGATCTAGGTTTGTTCTGATGCCTTACTCATTTTCCTCTTCATCGAAGGAAATTGTTGGTATGAGGGGGGCCCTATTTCCACTGGTGCTAGGGCCTCTGTGCCAAATGCCAGTTTGAATGGGGTTTCGCCTGTGCTTGTTCTTGCCGTGGTACGGTATGACCAAAGTACATTGGGTAGCTTTTCGGGCCACTTTCGCTTTGAAGTGCCAAGGCTCTTTTCAATCCCCCGAACAATGATTCGGTTTGTGACTTCGACCTGACCGTTTGTTTGGGGGTGGCAGACAGAAGCTTTCTTGTGTTTTACCCCGTGGTCAGACAAGTATTTGGTGAATTTGGCGCCTACGAACTGCGTACCATTGTCCGATATCAGGATCCTTGGAATGCCAAATCTGGTGATGATGTTGTTTTACACGAACTTGATCTCGTCTTCTTACGTTATGTTTTTCAGGGCCTTGGCCTCTACCCACTTGGTCATGTAGTCGATGGCGACCATGACATATTGAAGATCTCCTTTTACTTTGGGAAAAGGACCCATGATGTCAATGCCCCAGACAACGAATGGGATTGGCGATGGTATGGAGGAAGGCAGAGTAGGCGCCTTTCGAGAGGCGTTAGCGAACAGTTGACATTGGTGACACTTCCTAACGAAGTCTTTGCAATCTTTTCCCATTTTGGGCCAGAAATATCCTTGTCTTAGAATCTTGTGTGCTAGGGCCTTGGCTCCAATGTGGTCTCCACATATTCCTTCATGTACTTTCCTCATGCAATAGTCAGCCTCGTCCTCTTCTATGCATTTTAACATGGGAGCGGTGAGTCCTTTTCTGTTGAGTGTGTCATCTCGAAGGAAGTATTTTGCCGCGTTGAATTTTATTTGCTTCGCTTTGAGCGGATCTTCTGGGAGTTTGTCATTTTTGAGGTATGCTATGTAAGGAGCCGTCCATCTGCATGTTTCATTGTCTATCTCCATTACTTCTATGTGCTCGATGGCTGGGGTTGCAATCTTTTCGAAATAGATACCGTCACCAGTTTCTGCTTCATCGCTTTGAACGAGTTTTGAGAGCATGTCGGCTGTTGCGTTGTCATTTCTATCTATCTACATTAGCTCGTGGGTAGTAAATGAAACCAAGAGTGATTTCACGAGATTCTGGTACTTGCTCAACACCGTGTCTTTTGTCACGTAGTCCCCGGTTGTTTGCCGTATAACCAGCTGCGAATCACTAAAGATCGAGACGTGCTTTACTCCAAGGCTTTTTGCTAGGTTTAGACCTGCTATGAGGGCCTCGTACTCTGCTTGATTGTTGGTCGCTTTGAAGTCTAGCTTGATGGCTTGTTTTACTTGGAAATTTTCAGGGCTGATGAGGATGAGCCCTGCTCCGCTCCTGCTGGAAGTCGATGATCCGTCCATATACAATTTCCACTTTGTGGCGCTTGGAGATTGCGAGGTGGTGCCTTCTTCAGTTTCTTTTGTTTCATTAAGATCTGTTTTTCCGCTAAAAGAGCATTCGGTCACGAAATCTACTAGGGCTTGTGCTTTGATCGTTGTTCTTGGGAGAAAAACCAAGTTGAATTGGCTGAGTTCCATCGTCCAGTTGATCATTCTTCCCGAGAGGTCCGGTTTGTGCAGCATCTTTTTCAGGGGTTGGTTGGTTATCACTCGAACCTCGCGACCTTGGAAATAATGACGTAGCTTTCTGTTGGCCATCACCAGTGCCAGTGCAAATTTTTATACGTTTGGGTACCTTGTTTCTGCATCTTTTAGGACATGGCTAACATAGTATACCGGCCTCTGCGTGCCTTCTGTTTCTCTAATGAGGACTGCATTTACAGCTCTGTCTAAAGCGGATAAGTATAGGGATAGTGGTTCCATGGGAGGAGCAACAGCCAGGAGAGGAGGAGAGGAGAGATAATGTTTGAGTTCTTTGAAAGCCTTTTGGCACTCTTCTGTCCAAGTAATGGTGTTTGATTTGGCGGCTCCTTTGAGGGTGTCAAAAAAGGGCAGGCATCTTTCCGCGAGCTTTGAGATGAACCTACGTAGCACCGCAAGTCTCCCAGTTAGTCTTTGTATGTCCCTTATGGTTTCAGGGGATTACATGTCCATGATTGCCTTGATTTTTTCTGGGTTTGCCTCTATCCCCCTTTGACTAACAATGAATCCGAGGAATTTCCCTACGTCGAGAGCGAACGTACATTTGTCGGGATTTAGCTTCATATTGTGTTTCCTGATAGTGGTAAAGCATTCTTCCAGGTCTGCGAGGTGAGACTCTTTCAGGAGTGATTTCACAATGAGGTCGTCTACATAGGCTTCCATGTTCCTTCCCAGTTGGTTCGCAAAGACTTTATTGAACAATCTCTGAAATGTTGCCCCGGCATTGATAAGGCCAAAAGGCAAGACCTTGTAGCAGTATACTCCCCTATGCATGATAAAATAGGTTTTTTCCCTATCTTCAGGGGCCATCTTGATCTGGTTGTAGCCCGAGAAAGCGTCCATGAAGCTGAGCATGGTATGGTCTGCAGTGGCGTCAATGAGTTAATCTATGCGGGGCAAGGGGTAAGGGTCCTTTGGACATGCGTCGTTAAGATTGGTGTAGTCGACATAGACCCTCCATTTTCCGTTTGCCTTTTTAATGTGGACCACATTTGCAACCCATTTGGGGTAAGTGACTTCGCATATCAGATCTTCCACTAGTAACTTGTCTATTTCAACGTCGATTGCTTTCTGTCTCTCGGGAGCGAAGGTCCTTCGTTTTTGGATTTTCGGTGTCCTAGCTGGATCGACGTTCAAGCGGTGCATTGCTAACGACTCGTCCAAACCGGGCATGTCGCAAGGGCTCCAGGCGAAGATGTCTGCTTACTCGCGGAGTATGTCAGTGAGCTTTTCTTTGAATCCTGGTTCCAAACCGGCGCCTATGCTTACCTTCTTTGTTGGGTCTCCTGGAATTATTTCGATTGTCTCCGTTTCGATGGCTGGCGGCAGCAGGGGATTGTATTCTTTCAAGAGGCATTTCTTTAGATTTGCGTTAATTCTTGGCGGGTCTTCTTGATTGGGGTCACGTGTTTGTATCATCTGTACTTCCTTCCTTCTTTTTGAATGAGTTTTTTGATGTTCTAGGTGCCTTTTTCTTTTCTCTTGTTTCCGTCTTGCAGCGCACTCTCGTTTGACGTTACTAGGTTCGGTTGTTGTAAAGGCCAAAGCTATACTATAACACCTTTTTGAAGTCTCGAGGTCGCCTTTTATTTCGGCGACCCCTTTTGGCGTGGGGAATTTGATTTTGAGGTGAGTGGTTGATGTAATTGCTCTGAATATGTTCAAGATTGGCCGGCCTAGGATCATGTTGTAAGAAGAGGCTATGTTGATGACGTAGAACTTGACTGTCCGGCAGACCCGCTTTGGTTGCCTCCCGAAATACACCGGGAGTCTCGCCATCCTAGCGATGTGTACAGCGTTGTTTCCAAATCCATAGAGAGGTGTTTCGTCAGGGCATGGCTCCAAGGCGTGATCGCCTAGTTTGAGCCTATCCCATGTGTGTTTGAAGCATACGTCCATAGAGGATCCGTTGTCGACAAGTATCCTTTTTACTTCATTTTCCCCTACATCCAAGGTGATTACCAGAGCTTCAGTGTGATCTGGGTCAATCCCTTCATAGTCATCGTCGTCACAGAAGGATATCGGTATTCCTTTGTTTCCGCGGCTGATGGTGTAAACTGTGTGCTCGGCTTGGCTGGGAGGGGATTGTGGTCCCCCAAAAATGGTGTTTATGACATTTTTGTCACTGCCATTGCGCGACGGTGGTGGTGGCAGTTGTCTCGGGAGATACTGATTTAGATTCCCTTGCTTGATCTGCCTCTCGAAGAAGTACTTGAGAGTGAGGCAGCTCTCTATTGTGTGGCCATGAGTTTCATGGTATTCGCAATGTCATTCGTTATTCCTTTCGTCTGGGGTCACTTCTCTGGACGTTGGTGTACATCGGGTCCCAGTCTATCCTTTACTCGCTGGGGGCTGGTTTTGTTTGTGCTAGGAATTGTGTTGTTTGCACTTGCAGTGGGGGAGCAGTGGGCTTCTGATGATGCGAGAAAGAGTAGCTCTCTCTGTGGACATAAGGGTGCCTCGGAGGTAGCGGTGGAGGAGTTCTTGATTGTTTAGGGACATTTAGTGATTCGATCTCATTGATGGCTTGAGATGCCAAGTCGTGGGCAGAACCTCCATGAGCTTGCACACATACTTCTCGCATTCATAGGGGTTGAGTCCCCTTCTCAAGTGCACGAGGGCTTCGGTTTAGTTCACACATACTACCTTGTTTACTGCTTCTTTGAACCGGTCAATATACGCTTGGAGGCTTTCGCCGTTTCTTTGGGCTATGGTCTCTAGGAATACAGTGTGGACCTCGTGGGCTTGGTTTGCTTTGAATTTGTTAAGAAACACTTTGCGAAAATCTGACTATGAGTCTAGGGACCTATTTGGCAAGCGACAAAACCATCGTTGGGTTCCGCCTCGCAGCATTGTAGCGAAGATGCGGCAGCGCGTTAGGTCTTTGTATTCGTAGTGTAAGGCCAGTTGATCAAAGTAGCTGAGGTGCTCTTCGGGATCACTTAGTCCATCGAATGGGTTCAAACTGATGTTCTTGATATGTCGCTGCTTGCGCTCACTTGTCTTTTTATGAAGGGAGACTCATTTGCTTCAGAGCTTGATCCGCCTTCTAGCTTTCTTTTGAGTTTCAGAATGGTGTTGAGCATATCGGCGTTGGTGGGCTGGGCACTTCCTGTGTGATTTTGCGGCTCAGGTGATCTGTCCTCTCTCCTTCCTTCTTTCTCGAGTCGTCTCTTTGCTCTTTCATACTCCGCTTTCTTTTTTTCTATATCCTTTCGGAGATCTCTTTTCCTTCTGTTTTCCTTCCAAGTTTCGGGCATGTGCTGGGGACCTTCATGGTCTTTATGGTTTATTTTTTGGGATGGCCCTAGGCGGGAGAATGCTGAATTGGCCCTCCTTGGTTGGCTGTGCGCTTCACTTTGTTCATTCTCCCCATGTTGGTTGAGCTGGGAATCCCTAGGGTAAGGGGGTATTGTGATCCTTGTGGTTGTGGGAAGGCTGTAGCGACGCGAAGTATGGCTTCGACTTGAGCTTGGGTGTACCCTGTGAGATCTAGTTGAAAACCAGGCAGGTTTTGGGGCCTCAGGGGATTGTTCATCTCGTTGTTTGCGACATTGAGTGTTGGATTGGGGTTTTGTGTTGGATTTGCGGCTACGGTGGGATTAGCTGGCTGGGAAGGCGGTATTGTTCGTCCGGAAGGGCCACTCTCTCCCCTTCTTCATTTGGACGATTGTTGCGTGAACATGTTTTGGCCATGAGGAACGTCGGGAAGATGTGAGTTTGGTAAGACGTTTTGATTTTCTGGCGGTGTTGGCCGAAAAAGTGGAGCTTTCAGGCGAGGGACTTCTTTTTCTTTCAAGATGCCCTCCTTCTAGCGCCAAATGATAAGTCGCTTTCCCGATCTGCCAGAACTTTTACCTTCTTCGAGGTGCCTACGTCCAGTTTGGGGTCCTCCAAAACAATGCCTGACGGGGGTGGTGGCCGTCAAGCACCTCCGACGTGATAATCAGTATATGAAGCAGATGAGAGTAAAGTTCAGAGTGGGAGAGTGTATTTGCTTGTGTGTCCTTAATGATGTTTTACCTTGGTATTTACAGGGATTAGGGGTACCTGGATTTGTCCTTTGGGTACTTGACGTTTTCCTTTTTGGAGTTGGGTTGAGAGGTGTGTTCCCCTTTTGTCTGGTTCGTTCGTCACATCCAGTCGTCAACTAAGGGTGTCCCTTTTTTGTCCAGGGGTCGTTGTGAGGCTCATTGCTGCTTCCGGGGGGTCGATGGAGTTTTGATTGTTGGATATGACTTCTTCTGATGTTGCCGCCCATGGGTTGACAAGAGGCCTTAATATTTCAACTTTGTAATCATTTCCTTCTTGACTAAGTATATTTTACTAGATCCCTATGCATGCGTTTACCGGGATGTGGAGTATGCGTGTGTCCTCACTAGGCTGATCATGGCGTCGCTTGCATGTGTTAGTCACTTAAGATGATTCCGTCGCTTGGTGTTTCTAGTGCTATCTTGGCAACGCCGGGGCAAGTTCATGTGACATTGTTGGTTCACGGAGGATTGGCGACCCTCGAGGGAGGGGTACTTATCAACGCATATAGTAATATTTTTTTAAAAAATTAAATATTGATTAAAGGTTGTCTTCGAATCTTAAAATCAATCAAGCATTCCAAAATCATAAAACCAACCAAACAATAACACATATAGTTAAAGGAGAACCAAGAATCAAGCCAAGACGTAATTTCAGGTGATATGTTTGGAACTGTGTCCGATGTAATTCTGAAAAAAGAAGGGTGAGTTCCTTTATGTAGATCTTAGGAGACTTGGGTGGGCAACTGGTTGGGCTTTCAAATACCTAAAAGATAGAATTATATAACGCGTCTACTAATCTAAGAGATAGAATCTGATTCTGACTTATCTTATCTGCTATAATTTTATAAAAGACAAGAATTTGCTCCCTTTATGATTTGAATTTGGGTCTATTAATCTGAGAAATAGAATATGATTATAATTTATCTTATCAGTTATAGTTTAGGTAATTGTAGTTTATCTAAGAGATTAAATACTATTTTGACTTATCTTATCTGCTATAATTTTATAAAAGATATGGATTTGCTTCCTTGTAGAATTTTATGGCTTGGCATCTACTAATCTAAGAGACAAAATCTGATTCTGACTTATCTTATCCGTTATAATTTTATAAAAGATTTTGCTTCCTTGTAGAATTATATTACTTGGTGTCTACTAATCTAAGAGATGGAATCTGATTCTGACTTATCTTATCAGCTATAATTTAGGTAATTGTAGTTTTTAATATTTTTTAATTCAAAAAATTGAGAAAATTCGAAAAATAGAATGGGACGATCTGAGAGGCGTCACATAAATGCCCCCTTCTTCTCCTTTATATAAGTATATTAGTACTAGCTTATAACTTTACTTAGTAATTAAATATATGCATATATATATATATATATATATATATATATATATATATATATATATATAATTTTAATTTTTAAAATTTATCTCTTATCACATCCTTTATTATTTATTAATATGTTATTTTTAAAATTATACTGGATTTGTATGAGATAAAATTTTAATATGTTACTATAAAAGGGAAAAAATTATTTATTTGAAAGTGTTAAAGAACAAAGAATTACATCGGAGTTGTAGCGAATTAAAAAAAATGAATTTATTAGATTTTAAGCGTTCAATTTATTGTTTTGTCTTTATATTAAGTTCTAAAAAGCAGTTTTTGACGATTTTACTGCACACACGAATCTCACGAAATAATCTTTAATTTAGTAATGGCCTAAAATAACTACAAATTTTTTATTAAATTTTATACTCAATTTATACTACATACTTATCCTTATTAGATATAAGGATATAAATTAGATAACAAAACACTAACTTGCTCCCGTACTCCTTAAAATTTTAAGGTGTTAATGAGTACAGTTGACTTAACATCCCACCATCATGATATGTTACTTAATTACAAATTCAATTGGAATCGAAACTACGATTTTGAGAGATAAGGCCCTAAAGTACTAAAGTTGTCCAGGTTGGGTCTTTACAAAACTTTTCATATCAACATATATAACTCAACTTTACGTATATTTAAAATAACCAAAATCATTGATTTCATTAATAATTTTTTACCAAAGTCAGAGCTGACTTGAGGCAATGCATTGTTTTCAATACTGAAAGTTATTTTAGAGCTGATTGCTGGTAAGTAAATTCTTCCACTCTGCTACCTCTAAAAATATTCTTGAACTACCCAAGGCTGGAATGCTAAGGATGTCTATTAAAGGGTAACGAACTTCAAAAACAAGGACGACTGAAGATTTATGGACACATTGAACCACGTGTATATGGTAGCTACTACTGACTACACGCTCGGACTTGCCTCAAAGATAGCTACAATCTCAGGCTTTCCTCTATGCCTAAGAAGAGCTCATGAAGTAAACTTATAAATGTTATCAATATATTTTTAATGTTTAAGACAACTGTTCTTATTAGTCATAAAATTGCACAAGTTTCACAATACAATTTATTGTAATAAAAGAAAATTATCTTGCAGGGCATGCAGCACACAAGATAAGGGATTTGAAGCATCTGACAAGTTCATACTGAATGCCTCATCTTCAAGGAAAATCAAATGGGTTGAATTCCTGAAATTCATCCCAACTCATGTTGAAGTTCTTCTGCACATACTCAGCATCAATATTGTCATTGACGAACGGATTATTTGTTTCATCATCTTGAGCAAAAGTTGGATGATAGTCTTCAACGAAAGCTACCCCGGAGCTGGCAGCTACTTCGGAGCTGACAGCTGGTAACTCAACCTTTTCCACATCAGCCCTGGAATTATCAACCTCTGCACCATGCTTTCGCCAACCGATTGCCTAAGAATCAATATAAAAAAAATCTTAGTGAATTTTAATTTTACAGGACAAAACATCATAAGATAACCTACTACTATGATCATTTATATAGCACTTACAAATCTTTCTATATCACGGTCTTTGTAGATTCTGATATAGTCACCTACTTTTATTCTATTCTCTTGTATATATTTGGCTGAGAAAGTGAGATTTCCAGATCTTTATGTTAGAAAGACACATATGTCAGTTGAAAGATGTGATAGAAAAATTTACTTACGAGAAAAAAAGACTTACCAGCGCCTTCAAGTACATAAATTTTGCTTGTACCCTTTGACCAACTCCTACAGAATGTGAAGGAAAAATACGTGAGCATTTACAGAGCACTATATGCAAGCTCTGACTTACTTACCTAGATTGCAAGATACTACTTATAATTATGAATTTTAGCCACTAAGTTGATCACGTAATTAAATAAGGCTCATGTAACTATCATTTATAAAAGCGATAGCATTTCTTAGAAAAAATTGTAAGGAACCTAATTAAGAATGTCCACACTTTAGCAACAGCCATATCATCCATAAAATAATGGATATCATTAGTAGCTGTTTCTGGAAAAATCGTCTCCGCAATTGCCTGTTGAGAACACATGTACAAGAAAATGTGGTCATGATTTTTAAATGTTACGAATAAAAGAATACTTTTGGTCGTGAATATGTAACAAAATACCTTGGGAATGAGGATGCGATTCTGTTCGACATCACTCTGGGTTAGTTTTTTCTCGATTTGAAGCGTTACCATAGACTTATTAACCTCCTACAACAATGAATATGATAAATTTAAAAATTAATAACAAATCGGTATGAAGGAATTTTGATACATATATCATATAATTGAATACATAATGATATATGATGCAAGATTTGATTAAATGAAAAGTAAAATTAACAACATAATATTTCAGAAAAAAGCTTAGAACCGCATCAAAATTATAACTACACCCACAACAAGGAAATTGGTTCAAAACGGGGAGTTAAAATCGACCGACTCACCAAGATCGGTTATAATTGTAGCAGGAAGGATCGGTTATAAGTGTAACAAGAAGAGAAACACCATCATTTCCATATTATTATAACCAGAAAGAATAACAACGTCGTTTTTAGTGAAGTTTTTTCCACATTGTTATAACAACAAGAAAGCAAAACGACATCATTTTCGGTGTAGTGTTAGACATTAAACCAGTTAACCACTATATATTAATCGATTTTAAAATTGACATGACATATATTAAACGGGCCAGTGCTAGTTCAGTTTGAAGCGATTTTCTTGTGAACTTAATATTTATCCAGATTTTTTTAACAAAAAGGGAAAAAATATTATTACTTATTTGAAATCATCAACTATATTTAGTACAATACAAACTAAAAAGGCAATCAAATCTAGTAAAAATGAATTGAAGATCGAATTAGCATGTAGCGTCTTACACGGGGAGCTGGAGGTTCAGGCATCAAAATGTGGGCCTTCCTCTTCTTGTTGTTGGAGAGGCTGTTTGTGTCTGTGCCGCTGAAGTACGACTGCATAATGAGGGCATTTTCTCTATTGCCAGCCATTTTTATCTCGAAGGGCTGAAATATTTGGATGTGTGTGTGTAAACAGGAGAATGATACATGAGTATAGATAGCCAAAGATATATAAAGGAAAAGTTCTACTACAAGCCACGTCATCTTATTTAGATTACAAAGATTTACTGTACTGCATAAAATTTACTAGATATAGAGTAAGTATTAAACTAAATAAGCCAAGCAATCAAAGAGTATTTCATAAAACAAATAGCTACCGGTACAGTCCAAGAGATGTGAATATAGTGAAGTTTTTACAGCAACATAAAATTTAGGGTTGGTCATGACGGGTCAAAAATAAGTCCACTTAAAATTAATCTCGTTCCATGGAGGTAAATATTTGATCTTCGTGAAGAAATTTTGAGATATTACTGTAAAAAAGGTAAATTTCATATAAGGATTGGGCTTCTCACGCAAGCACATAGTTAAGAACACAAACACGTATGTGTATGGATATTTGTCATGTATTGAGAAGGAGTGCCATGAGGTCAATCGTCATGATGACTTTTTCTTAAAAAACCCAAATATGTTAACGTAATAAAGAACGTTACAAAGAAAAAACTGACAAAAAGATATATGTTGAAAATTACACACGTATCAACCACTTTTATTCCAGTTGTAAGTATACTTATGTTCATATTTTTCAGTATACCGTAAACCTCTTTAAAGCAATAAATTTAAGGGTTGGGAAAAATTTACTTTATCGAATTTATCAATTCATCGATATAATAATATTTTATTACTTAGTCAATAAAGCAATATTTATTATTTTAGATATTATTTTCATATTATTTGTAATTATATTTTTAAAAAATAAATGAATACTTCTTATAATACATTATATGTAAAACTAAATATACCAGAGATAATGTATTGTTAACAAAATCAAGGACAAGGTTAATTAATTGTTGCAACATCATGTATGCTTCACATAAGGTAAAGAAAGAGGTTAATAAGTATAAGTAAATGACTATAGATTCATATTTTATAAAAAAAATCAATATTGTACAATGAATATATAAATTATCTATGAAATTATAGAATTATTACTTTATATATTTATCGTGCATTCAATGTTTTTCAGATTTTTATGTTATGTATTTAGCAAAATTATTACTTTTTAACACCAGCCCAAGTCGGGACCGAATAAATTTATTACGTAATTGAAATTATTACTATATCGAATATTACTTAATCGAGGTTTAACTGTATTAGAAACCAGACAATGAATATTGTACAAACTGCCCATAAAACCCGAATTTGAACTTAATTAATCTCCAATTTAAGCTACAGACCTTCCTCTATTGTAACTCATTCATACTTATAATAAAATACTAATATTTATAAAATAAAAATTCAACATAGTACAATATTAAGATCAAACAAAAAGGTAAAACAAACACATATCACGTTAATGAAAAGAAGATAAATTTTGGAAATGAAACTTAAAATGGATGTACAAGCAGCTTCGAATATGATTTCGGATTGTTAGAAATTTCACACCCCAGAGCACCTGTGACGTTCTTGAAATAATTTTAAGGCCATTATGATTTCCTCCTCTTGAAAATCAGGAGAAAAGGTTTTTGTGAAGTATAGTTCAGCATAAGCTAATTGATAAGCCATGAAATTGCTCAACTTAAGATCCCTCGCCCACCGGTTCTTATCAGGAGATCGAGGAAGGAAACTAGGTGCAAAAGTTTGTCCCTAGTTCTTGTTCAAATATTTTATCATTAACATCTTGCTCTCGAATCAAACCATCTTTTACTTTCCTACACAACTTTTTACTGGCTTGTAGTATGTCAGATTGTCTACTGTAGCCAATAGCAGAAACCAAATGGAGTCTGGAATTGGCCTCTGTTCTCTCCTTATCTTCGGCGATCACTTCTATTAGTGGATTGGGTAGTCTCGTCCTATCACTCAATCACTATGTTAGAACCAAATTTCTGCAGGGCGGATCCCTAGAATTTTGCAAGGAAGAGAATCCGAGGGATTTTCCCCCCGATTCACCTCCGGTGTGAGAATCAGTAATTTGGTCGTAATAGGTTTAGAGAAACGTAAGAACTTATGAGAAAAGGTGTGAATAATTTGTTCGGTCGAAAACACGCAAGCGCACGTGATTAACTTGAAGTATACGATTAAGTAGAGTTTGTTCCCACAGAGACCGGTTTTTAGTAAATTATGCACTTATGCAACAATGTATGGTTTTTATCCACTGCTAAGACAAGTAACAAATTGATGTGTTGTTTAACTAAATCTTACTACGAGTAAATTAACAAAACTAAGATTATAAACT
>PHNY01068712.1:4767-15086 GCA_003724115.2 Anethum foeniculum
TCCCCTCCCACTTCTTTCCTTTATGCTAGCATACCTGGTGGGAGCTTTTCTATTTCTTGATGATTTGCGCGAAGGCTGCGGCTCTGGCTTGCGCTCCGGCTTCTCCGGCTCTTTCTCTTGATCAGGCTCGTTCTTTTCAACCTCTAGAAAGCAATGTAAAAAAGATTACATGCATATAAACATAACAATTTTAACAGATTTCAAAATTATATCTTAATTACCTTCCCAAGTAAAGTTTACGACAAAAGATACAAGAGGAGAAAAAAAAACATTTCCTCCAAAAACATAATAACTTCTCAAATCCTGAATGACTTCGGTGCCTGAAAAAAAACATAATAATAGATTAAATGATCGCCTACCATGCCACACAAAACATATAAATAAGTAAATTACAAATATATATTAAGTAGATTAAATGTTGTCGTGTGTGAAAAAAATACCTCCAAAAAAGGCGCACATCCTTTGAAATGGTGATTCTTTATTTTTTTCGTGTCCGCTTCAAGCCATTTCCTAAGATCCTCCAAAGCCACCATCAAATGCTCGAAAACATATTTTGTTCAGTTAACATCTTCCATGGCTCTTAGATCAACAGCATTACTCCAAAAGGAGCAGCGAGGTTTTTTTGAATCAGTGTCGCCTAACAAAATCTGTTCAATGACATAAAAGAAGAAGATCTTAACAAAAAGAACCTTCTCTTCGTCTTCTTTTACACTCATTCCATTCAAAATAGTCTTCAAGTCTGCGGCTGAAATTGTTCCCTTTTTCTTCTCTCCTTCAACCAACAGCTTCTTGAGTCCATGTAGTGTTTCAGGGAATTTCTTAGAAAATTTTGATGATTCCTTCTTAAAAGTATTAAAATCCTTGCCAGCATCATTGATCCTTAAGGCCTCTGCGACCTCGATCTCTCGTGCAAAATCTAAACCTAAGCTGTTCATTAAATTTAAATATTTGGTTTTTGTTGTCAAATAAAAAAGAAAGAGCCACTATTAATGTGGAGGATCTTTCTTTTCATCTGTTTTATATGCAAGCGGAAAAAACATAGAGTCTCTAACTAGTTCTTTCTTTTCAGCACTCAATGTTAGTGTTGACAGTGTTCTTAGATTCCATTCTAGCTTTACAAGTTGTCGGTTTTGTGTTTCCTGGGACGAAGCCATTTTCGTACTTGTACATGTACAAATGTGCGCATTTATATAGAGAATGGTGTACGAGAAGCTAAATGTGCATTTAGCTTTTCCTATCTAAATGCACACATTTGTACATGTACAGGTACGAAAATTGCTTCGTCCCAGGAAACACAAAACCGACAACTTATAAAGCTAGAATGCAATCTAAGAACACTGTCAACACTAACATTGAGTGCTGAAAAGAAAGAACTAGTCAGAGACTCTAAGTTTTTTCCCCTTGCAAATATAACAAATAAAAAAGAAAACTCCTCTACTTTAGTAGCTGCTCTTTCTTTTTTATTTGACAACAAAAACCAAGTGTTAAATTAAATGAACAGCTTAGATTTAGATTTTGCACAAAAGAGGGAGGCCTTAGGGCTTGAAGCGGACACGAATAAAACAAAGAATCACCATTTTAAAGGATGTGCACTTGTTTTGGAGGTGTTTGTTTAACACACGACAACATTTAATCTACTTAATATATATTTGTAATTTACTTATTTATATGTTTTGTGTAGTATGGTAGGCGATCATTTAATCTATTTTTATGTTTTGTTTTCCAGGCACTCATTAAGGATTTTGAGAAGATGCGCGTGACACCGCGTCACACTCCTCCTATATCTTTTGCTGTAGACTTTACTTGGGCGGCAGGTAATCAAGATATAATTTTGCAATCTGTTAACATTGTTATGTTTATATGCATGTAATCTTTTTTTATCACTTGATATAAGTATTATCAAGAGAAAGAGCCGGAGAAGCCAGAGCCGGGAGCCAGAGCGGGTGACAGAGCGCGAGCCAGAGCCGCAGCCTTTGCACAAATCCACAAAAAAATAGAAAAGCTCCAACCAAGGAAGGAAGTGGGAGGGGCAAAGGAAGGAAGGGGGAGTAGGGGCAGGGTAAGGGTAGGGTTCCATAATTTTGAGCATGTGTACTTGATTATCCACATTTAAGGGTTTAATTCTCCGTTAGTTGGTCCTTATGGTATTTCTGTCACACAATTATCAAAGTGCATAGAGGATGTTTAAAGTTCATCATGTTGGACAAATCATGGTAGAGAACTTTTACGACACAGCTAGTTTCCTTTAAGATTATTTTTCTTAATCATGGTAAAATTAAGTGGACTTAATTTTTATTTGACCAACTTATAAAATATAAGTTTCCAAACTCCAGTTCTCTTTGCCTCTGTATTTGGTCACTCCATCATGGTTCTTGTGTTACGTGTTACGTGTTATGGGTCATAAGGTTGGTCTTAACGTTATGGATCTTTAATATTATTTTATTCTTTGTTTAGTATTGTTGGATGCCATAATTTTTTTTAATGAGCAATTCTATGATAATGCTTTGGAATTTGATTAAATCATATGAATCGTTTGATTATATTTTCTCTTACAAATTTAGTTTTTATAATATTTTTTATGTTCTAAATTGGTAATATTAATAATTATAATAATATTTAATTATTATCTTTATCATTTATTATTATTAATTTCTTCTCAATTATAAGCTTTGTTTTCTTGCCAAACTCTCACCGGACAAAATGGGAGAGGGAAGAGTGTCATACTTACTGCATTATTTACACAGTATAATGAATTCTGCATTAGGTACACAGTAGATTGAATTCAATCTACCGCCTTAGTGATATTTATTTGCATTATTTACATAGTAGATTGAATTCAATCTACCGCCTCGTTGATATTATTTAGTAACAACTTGTTTTCTAACATTAGTTACTAACAACAAACTTGATCCAAATGCCTTGATCTAGCAAAACATGATGCAACATATGATTCAAATTTTCACAGAAGAAAACTAATAAGCTTTAAGAAAAGAAAATCGAAGTACTCTATTTATATAAGATAACAGACTATGGTGTTTAACGACTAATAACTGCTAACAACTGACAATTACTAGATAATAACTACTGTTATAACTTCCTTAATAACTACTTATAACCATTTATTGATTAGTTATTTATTTTTCTTCTCCCTATCCTCTTTTTCCAAATAATAAGCAGCTACTTGTTCTATATCAAAACTACTAATATTGGGTACAAAAGTTACCCTATATTGAGCAATGAGGAGGAATGTTGTTGAGAGAAAATGACCGGCTCCATTGTATAACTTATTGTGTGTTTTTTATAATTATGATTTATTTAAGTGGTTATATTGGGAACGGAAGTTACCCCATATCTGTGTTCTCATCATCGTAACCACCATTGTATCAACCATTATCTTCAAGCTGCTCATCATGCTGCTCTCGCTCTTCATTATCTCTGTTCCCATCACCGTAACCACGCTGCTCTTCATCTTCAAGCCGCTCATCATTCCGCTGCGGAGAATGGGGTTACGGAGAAGGGGGTGGGGGAGGGAGGACAACTGAAACAAAACATAGAAGTTATAACAACAGCAAAGCAAAAGTAAAAGCAAAAGTAAAACAAATGTAAATTAGAAAGACGACCTTCTCTCCCTTAGACAATAGAAATGTATTTGTTATCATTATAGAATTTGATCTCATTTTCATACTTTTTTTATGAAATCCCGATTTGCAGCGCCTTATTTTGATTTTTGTTTAATGCGCAGCAGAACTATTTCCTCCAAGTTTACCTCCTCTATACCCAATTATTTTGGACGCAATTCAGGTTTATGAAGTTTAATGATATTGATGTCGAAAATGGGAAAATGGGAGTTGAATATTCTTTTGCATCCATTACAGAATCTTCGGTACGGACGCCAAGAGATCTAAAAAAATTATAAACATAGATGTTATAAAACATGGAGTTCAAAACAAGAAAATTGTAAAGAATAAATTGCTCACTCACTTTCATATCCTGGACAAACTGAAGTGCAGCCTTCATATTTCCAATAGTCGGATCTGTTTGACTCTGAACTTGATCCAACAAACTTTCCAGTCAATATTCAAATGCCTGTTTGTTGGGACATTTTTCATTAATTTTCTCCAGTGCAAAGCCGATGGGAATTGGGTAGATTTAGTTTTTTTGTATTCAGAAAGATTCAAGAACTCCTTCCGGAGAAAGGGAATACGCTCAAACAAAAACATTTAAAAAAAATTAGTTACAACTTCGGAAACTATATAACAATTAGCAGGTACTAGTTCCCCCCAACCTACTTAAGTACTCGAATTTTTATTGTTTCATCAATGCAATCTAACAAATAGGCTTTAAAATGGGGTGGGGAATATGGGGACCCGCCCTGAACCCGGCCCTAATAGGGCAAACCCGCCCCGATGAAATGGGGAATGGGGTAGTGAGTGGGGACTAAGTGCTTTCCCCGTATACATATGAGGCAGGTATGCTATTTATGTGATCCCCGCGGGGATACCCGCCCCGCCCCGCTATATATATGTGTGTGTGTGTATGTGTGTGTGAAAATATTTCGATAAGATTATATTGTATTCATCCATTTAGTCATGTACTATATTATATGATTCAATATTTAAAATTTTCTAATTATTTTGAAAATGTTTTAGAGGTTATTCTAGATTTTCTAAATTAATATCACATTTTAGTAACTATTTTTATAGTGCAAATTTTTTATTAAGGTATATATCCACTAAACAAATTATAATTTTAATAAAAAAATTATCAATAAATAATTTATTTTTTAGTAAATATATATATTGAAGAGGGCGGGGCGGGGAGTACACATTTCCCCGTGGTACGGGGATGGGGATTGAAAATAAATCCCCGAGGGGAATGGGGCGGGGATGGGGCAAATTTTTTTTATGTGGGGCGGGTATGAGATTTGAGATCCCTGCCCAAACCCGCCCCATTTTTAACCCTACTAACAAACTCGACATAATATCAAGTTACATAGTCAAAAGATATAACATAATTAATACACATTACAAATCACATACCTCAACAATCTACATTGCTCCTCTCAAAATAATGCGCTGATCGAATCTGTCCTGCAGATTTGTAAGGACCGTGGAGCCCCAAGCAAAGCTGTTTACCACCCTAGGAGTTAAATCCTTCAAAAACAACAAATATTCAATGAAAACCGTGTGTTTGTTGTTCCCTGGGAACAGAATTGTCCCAATCAAGAACAGAAGGTACGCCCTTGCATACCTTGTCAACCATATCTTTCTGCTTTCTTCATCATGTATCTCTTCTGCCTCTAATGTCTTAAACCTGCTGCTCAACCAAGTCTTCTTCACATAATATGAGCCCGGCTCTCTCGCAGGATCTTCATCCCCTAACTTATCCAAGAAAATCTCTTGTGGGTCAAAATCTTTGCACACAATCAGCGACCCATCCGCAGGAAGACATGTGATATTGAAAATGTCTTCCAAAACCAAATACAACAACTTCCCATTAAAATCAAATGCCCCTTTATCATCCAATTTCTCGATAGCAGCTTTAAGAAAACTATTTTTAATATGGAAATAGGTCATGTTTCTACAAATATTGAAGCATGTTTGAGCTATTAGTTCAGTAACTGTTGGATCAGGATTCCAGGTGTTGACTTGCGCAAGAATTACGTAACGATTTCTCTGACGTTGTATTAACAAATGAAAACTAATCAGTTACATTCACACAAAAACTTTATTACAACTACAAGGAAGTTTCATATGAATTTCTCAACTTGTAGTAGAATTTAGAAAACGAGTAGAAAATTAGTATTTGACAACTATATGACCACAAAATTTTATTAAAAAAACTCAACTACATATGATAAAAAAGATCAATCCCGCAAACAAGCAACAACAGGGCAAGGTGGAAGCTTAGGATAAACATCCTGATGCGCACAAGGTAGAAGCTTAGGATAAACATCCTGATACGTACAAACCAAAATTCTTAAGATCTTGAACAGCAAGAGGAGGAAAAAATGTTAACCAATAATAAGGATCCTGAAACTTCAAAATCTCAGAACCAGAAAGCCCATAACTTCTCATTATTTCTTACTGATACTTGTAACCGCTAACTTTTGATACTGATTTTGACTTCCTTCCCTTAAACTTATCAGGTACACTCTCCACTTCCTTGAGAATCTCCACATCAGGATACACTGGTGGGTTTCCAAACTTCTGAACCTCTCTAGAAAGTTTATCAGCTGAGGACTTAATTGGCATTCTTGTATAGTGAAAACCAAATGGCAACAAGACATTAGCACCTCTCAGCCTATGAAAAGCAGCAGCAAACTCAAGTTTCGAGAGAGAAAAAGCATGGCCCAAATGCAAGTTCCCATTCATATACGGGAAAGAGAAGTTACCAAAAAACTTTTCCCCCTCCTTAGGTGGTTCTGCTCCAGCTTTAGCACGAAAAACATCATTCTCTTCCCATAATTTTTGAACTTGAAATTCTATTTTCAAAATTTTGCCTCTCCTAGAAAAGCTTTTTCCAAAATCTATATCTTTTTAGCAAAGTCTCACAAGAAATTTGACAAAAACCTATGATGTGGATTTCTCCACACAGAAAGAAAACAAGAATAAAAAGGATATTTTAAAAGAACACGATCAATCCAGAAACGTGAACTTTGAATCTTAAATTGCTTAGATCAATCCAGAAACTAAGCAATTTGAATCTGACCTTCAAAACAATCCCGTAATTGAAATTTAAAAGAAAGAAAAACTAATCACAGTTTATCTCAAAACAAAAGTTTTATATCATCCATTCTCTGTCTTAAAAGATTATATAACATGGGTATTTAAAGGCTTAGACAATAACCTAAACCCAACAGGAATCCAAGAGAAATCCAATACCAGCTTGAAGATTAGCCAATATCTGAATCCATCCAGGAAACAAATTTAAAAATCAAATGCAAATAGAAAATGGATAAAAACATAATCAAAATAAGAAAATAAAATCATAAGTGCTTAAAACAAGAAAAACTTTTTCCAGTAAAAGGTAAAACTTGCAACATTGTCAATTAGTCCAGCAAAAACGACAGCAACATGGTCAGAGCTTCCACTGGATGCACTTGGAGAAATTAAAAGGAAATTTTTTGGGAGGATCATGTTCGATTTAGTTGCATTTACAAGAGCTGGCTGGCGGCTCAGCATACCAGAAGATCCAGTGATGTATTGCTCTTGTTATTTCTTCTCGATCTTTGCAGGGTTTCATATAACATGTATGAACCATCAGCCTCTCATTCGGACCCAATTATCTCCCACGATTTTTATGTTAGTCAGATTTTTGATAGATCTCTTTTCCGAATTCTTCAATCAATTACAGAAAATAACCTTTAACGATATCTTTCAAATCAGGAAAGGTATCCCAATTTAACAAGATAAAATCGGATAATTCCAATACATATCCATTAAAAACCGCAAGGGATTAAATAACCACATCATCCTTTCACAGAACTGCGTTGGCTTGATCATATAAATATAGGTACACAGGCATCTTGAAAAAGGATCCAATACATGTAATAAGTCGAGACACCTCTCAAGTCCAGCCCCAAACATCCAAAAACCCCCAATCCCCATATTTTCACATGTTCGTTGTTCCAGCAACCTCCGAAATTTGTTATCACCAAATTCCTCCGTTAACAATTGGCGCTAGAAGGAGGGGATAATTTTTGATTGTGGAGGACAATCAAACCATTTAATACTCACGGGGGGTTATTATAGATCTTGCTGGCATTAATGGTGGAGCGAGGGAGGTGGTGGCACAATTTAAATTTATAATAATCACAATTATTTGTAGATTATTTAAAGGTCGACAAATTGATGTGTTGCAGATTTAAAAAAAAAAGCAATGAGGAAGAAGATTGCAATTTCTTGGTGATTAAAAAGAAAATTATATAGACAATCGCATGCATGAAGGAGTCTAGCGGAGGAGAAAAGGAAATCAAGATAAACTAGCTAGGAGTAGGACCCGCGAGGAAAACAATCATATTAAAAAAAGGAAAGAAAGCGCGAGGAGCCAGTGAACCACTGGATACAAATTTGTTGATATGCTGGATACAAAATCAGGTATCAATTCAATCTGGTCACCGAAGCCGTGCGCATGAAATTGGTGCGCAACAGCGAGAGGAAAATAAATTAACTCGGGCAAAAAATTAAGAAGGGGAAAAGATGAAGCCGCAGAGCAAAGGAGTAGATTAAAAAAATCATCAACCAGAAGCACAGCAACTGGTGCAAGGATGGGAAAAAAACAAACAAAAAAAAGCAACTTGTATACAAGGTTGAAGTTTGAATAGAGATGGTGCAACTTTTACTACGGTGGGACTGCCGAACCAAAACAAAGAAGGAAAAGAAGCAAGAGGGGAATCAACCAGCGAAACAATTCGGGAGTTAGCTCAAAAAATTACTCCTGCCAAGCTATGTTTTCTTGAATTTATTTATTTATTTTAATAATTAGATAATTTATGTCATAAATATTATATTTTATTGTTAAAATATTTGTGATCGAATTATATTTTTAGATTAAATATTTGAGCATGCTTATTTTGACATGTTTATTATGCATGAATTATGTCATTAATTTTTTGCATATATGTCATTGCATCATAAATACGTATAGGAATTTGTTAATTTGTTGTATTCGAAAAATCAATCAGTAGACATTTTATTTAATTCCTGATTCGTTATAAGTCCGTTTCTGATGAGCCATATCTTGTTGGAAAGATATTTTCGTTATCTACAACTTTTGTGTTTTGTGATTTTGAAGAAAAAATCGTTTAGGTGATCAAAAAGGTGAAATACAAATCTGAGCAGATTTTGAGGTTTTGAGTAATATGGAAAGATCGTGCAGAAATTTGAACAAGTCAGGCATAAACTCAAAGGGATGAGATTATTTGTTGAAAATTTCGCATGGAGCGACGTTATTATTTTGAAGATATAAGGATGAAATTATTTGTTGAAGACCTCTCATGGGAGTGATTCTTTTTTGAAAATATCCTACAAGGATGATATTAATTTTGGAAATTTCCAAAAAGGGGCGTTATTATTTTAAAGATGAATACTGAATATTATTTATTGGAGACCTCCTACGAGGAGGATGATATTTTTTGAAGACCTTCTATCAGAGAAGAATTACTGTATTTGGAAGACCTCCTATATGGAGGATATGATTATTTATGTCAGGATGCCTCTAACTGAGATGCATCTACGGAGATGCCTCTACGTGAGATGCCTCTAAATGAGATGCCTCTACGGAGATGTCTCTACGTGAGATGCCTCTAAATGAGATGCCTCTACGTGAGATTCCTCTACGGAGATGTTTCTACGTGAGATGCCTCTGAAGACCTCCCACGAGAAAGATTATTTCTGAAGACCTCGACGAAGATCATAAATATGACAATACTTTTGATGGCCAATATGCTTGGAAACCTCTCCTTTGAGGAGGGAATGCTTGGAAGTCTCTCTTTTGAGGAGATAATGCTTGGAAACTTCTCCTTTAGGGGGGAATGCTTGGAGACCTCTCCTTTGAGGAGAGGATAATTATTTTTTCGGTGTTGTCGGCGATTCCGTACTTCCGGTTGACCCCAGTGCTATGAGGTGACACTCTTCTTTTGATGGAAGGGGACTACACCGAAACTTTTAATACTTTGGTGACTCGTACTTCCGAGCACCTCGGTATCGCTTGGATTGCTTAGGAAGACCCTCAGGGGTAACGCATGGAAAACCCTCCGGGGTAACACTTAGGAAGACCCTCAGGGGTAACGCTTTGAAAACCCTCTGGGGTAACGCTTAGGAAGACCCTCCGGGGTAACGCTTAGGAAGACCTTCATGGATAACGCTTGGAAAACCCTCCGGGGTAACGCTTAAGAAGACTCTCAGGGGTAACGCTTGGAAAACCCTCCGGGGTAAAGCTTGGAAGTTCAGAAAATTCAACTTGATAATAAAAGCCGCAATGATTTTACAAAATCTTACATTCTCGCACACTTATGAGACAAAATTATACATTCTCGCATGTTGTCTTACTTGCATCTGCATACCTATTACGGACACCTACATGCACTATCTTATTGACTAATCTTCTATTCCTAATTGTTTCAGTGACTCAGGAAATTCGGAAGATCAAAGCATAGTTCTCCAGTACATCAAGCTGCACTGAAGAACTGGGGGTAGTTACGCCATATTTTTGTAGCCTCAATTATCTCCCAAATTTCCTAATATTCACCTAATCATAATTAATTTAATTCCTAAATTAATTATTTCCTCTCCCTGAAACGAGGAATAATCTTCAAT
>PHNY01068727.1:296-15278 GCA_003724115.2 Anethum foeniculum
ATTCAAAAATTGGGGTTATTACACTATGCATCATGCAAAATCCTGGAAGATTGCTTCTGAGAAGAGCACTGCAGAGTTGAAGAAGCAGAAGGCCGAGTTTAAGGGGCTCGAGGAGAGGATGAAGGAGAAGGAGGATCAATTGGCGGATGCCCAGGCCGAGCTTGTGAAATTAAGGAGTGAAAAGGACAACATTATCGATTCATACATGGACTCAGAAGAATTCGTCCAGATTATGAGAGTTCATGATGATGATGTGTTTCTTGGCTTTTTCAGAACTGGGTGGGAGGCCGGGGTCCAGGCTGTTTAGGAGACGTATCCCGAGATTTCCATGTCTAATTATCCTTCTCCTGAGGATCCGATCCTTCTTCAATGGTTTTGAACTCAGATTCACCTGGTTGAGGAGGGGGACATGGCCATACATGAGGCGTCACCAGCCAGAGCCAGTGCTCAAGATTCCAGTTCTTCCGAGACTGAAAGTGATAGTGAGGCCGAAAAGGATGACATGGATAGCATGGATGCCGACCAATCTCCTAAAGTTTAGAGTCGTTGTTTTCTGCTTGCCTTTCGAGGCATTCTATTCATTTATGTGCTTGCCCTGTGTGGCATTCTATTTATTTCTGTGCTTGCCCTGCATGGCATTCTAACTTACTTTTATCTTAATGATATTCGAACTTCATACCCTTCAAGGGTTAATTTATAATTTCTTTTTCTTTTGCATCTGAATTTCTTTATCTTAGATTACGTTTGCTATTTTAATTCATATCGATGATTATAACAACATAAAGATTTAAAGAATTCTAGCGCAAGGAAAGAAATCGTATTAAACTTCTTTTGGGGGTTCCACCCTTACATAAGAGAAGATGGAATAATCCGTACTAACTACATAATCAATCTATTGTTCCTATTATGGCCAAAAGGCCTTATTTAAATATTGTTATAGTCTTTATTCTAAAGAATTACACATAGTACTTCTTGAGGTTTATAGCGTGCCAAGTCCTAGGTATTTCTTCTTCTTCCAGGGTAACCAGCTTGTAGGATCATCTTACTAAGACCCTCTTAACTTGATAAGGCCCTTCCCAGTTAGGAGCCATCTATCCCATCTGTCCAACACCGGATGCTTCTATCTTCCTCAACACTAGGTCTCCCTCTCTATAGAACCTCTCCTTTACCCTCAGGTTATAGTAGAAGGAAGCCATTTTCTGATACTCAGCTACCTTGGCATGAGCTTCATCTCACACCTCATCTATTAGATCCAACACCAGCCTTTGCCCTTCCTCATTTTGTTCGGGTTCATAAGCTTGTACCATCAGGGATGAGTGTGATATCTCCACAGGGACTACCGCCTCCGCTCCATATGCTAGCAGGAACTGGGTAGCTCCCGTATTGACTCGACAAGTAGTTCTATAAGCCCATAGTATGGGCAGAACTTCATCCACCCAACTATTCCTTGACTTCTCGATCCTTTTCTTTAGTCCACCCAGAATGATAAGGTTGGTTACTTCAGCTTGTCCATTTGCTTGCGGGTGTGTAACGCCCTCCAAATCTGGAGTCTAGATTTGGGAGTCACGACCAATTACCATAATAACAAACAAATATAAATATGCAACCGACCCCCTTTTACCTGCTGACGGATCAAACTCAGGTTATGGTATGAAACAAGATTCTACATTACCAACTTTATTACAAACTATTATAACGTTATCAAGATACTCCGATAAGAAGTTTATCGATAACCAAAATGTCTATTTAAGCTTTACAAACTAGCTCAGTTTGTTACATAATACCCTCTGTAATTTACATCTGCTCAAGGTATAATAAACAAGGGTGAGCCAAAATGCTCAGCAAGTATAACAATAAATACCTATTCATGACAGCAGGAATCAGGATGTGCTGATAAAGGATAAAAAGAACAGTAAAAGAATTTATGCATCATATATTTCATTTTTCATTTTTCTTGTAACTGTGAACTTTTAACTAAGGTAGGTGCTCATCCCAACTGCCTTCATAATCTAACGTGCATACTCCTAATATATCTTCCATGATCTGGATTGTTCTTTCACTTTGCCCCTCTGTTTATGGATGATAAGCAATACTTATATTTAGTTGAGTCCCCAAACATTCCTGGAATTGCCTCCAAAATCTTGTCAAGTGAGAACCTTTCATTATCGGAAGAAAGTGTGCTGATTTAATCAATCTGTTGATAATTACCCAAATTGCATCGTGATTTGCTTCAGTTCTTGAAAGTCCCACTACAAAATCCATTACAATAAGTCCCCACTTCCACTTGAGAATGTCTAGTGGTTGTAGTAATCCGCTTGGTCTCTGGTGTTATGCTTTGACTTTCTAGAACGTGTAACATTTACTTACCCATTCTGCAATCTCTCATTTCATGTCTGGCCACCAAAAGTTTTCTTTCAATTAACTATACATCTTTTTGCTTCCAGGATGAATCGAATATCTTGATTTGTGAGCATCTCGTAAAATTTCTTTCTTCAATTCTGCCACGTTTGGTACCTATATTTTAGAAGAAAATCTTAGAATTCTTTTATCGTCCTTTTGACTCCTGATTTCCTCTTCTGTTAAGCTTTCCTTTTTGTCTCATTATGTCTTCTTGGCATCGACAGATCTTTTCTAGTAGCTCTGGTTGGAAGGTTATAGCGTAAACTATTTCTGTAGGCAATTCTGCAAAACGGATTTTAATCTCTAACCTCTCGAATTCTTCCACTATCTTTTCTAATGAAATTAATGAGTTTAACCTGTCTTTCCTGCTTAAGGTGTTGCCTACCACGTTAGCTTTTCATGGATGATAATTGATTATGTAGTCCTAATATTTGATTAACTCTAATTATCTTCTTTGCTTCATGTTTAGCTCTTTCTAGGTAAAGATAGACTTTAGACTCTTATGATCTGGGTAAATCTTTCCCCGTAAATGTAGTGCGTCTAAATCTTCAATGCAAATACTATTGCCGCTAACTCTAGATCATGAGTCAAATACTTTTTCCCGTGGGGTCTTAGCTGTCTCGAACATACACAATGACCTTGTTATGTTGTATCAACACGCATCCGAGTCCTTTATAGAAACATCGTTGTATATTACGGAATTCCTTTGATCATCTGGCAATGTAAGTACTTATGTTGTCCCCAATCTCCTCTTTAATTCCTGGAGACTTTCTTCACATTTGTCGTCCCATACGAACTTTTATTCTTCCGGGTCAGTTTCGTTAAGAGTGGAGCTATTTTGGAAAAGTCTTGAACAAACATGCGGTAGTATCCCGCTAACTTACTAGACTTCTGACTCTTGTTGGCGTCTTTGCTCTCTCCCCATTCATAATTGTTTCGATTTCGGTTCAGAAAATAATATTTAAACTAACTTGATCTAATTGGAGTCGACTACTATTTAATTAATCATCAATTGATAAAATTAATCAATTAACTCTTTTTAATTGATCAATCATACCAAGTAATGACTAACTAGATGAAATTCACACCAATTACGCCAAGTCGGTTTAGATATAGAAAGCCATTTCCAAAACAAAAATCACAATCGTTTGGGGTATCCAACAGGAATGTTAATAACACATGGAAATGAGCTTCTTGATTTAAATGTTTAATACTTTTAGAAAAATTGGGCAGCACCTTAGTTGTATTATTGACTTCCAGTCGGACTCAAGCCGACACCCACAACTAACAAGTCGCACACAAGTATTTTACTCAACCGCTACTAACCACATTTATCAGGCCATAGTATTTTAACAAATATAATACTTGGCAACCATGCGTGCTACAGATTGACATCAATCACAAACGTATGTCTTCAATCATAGTAAGATCATACACAAGCATTTAATCAATTTGCCAAACGCCACCTCCTTCGTTTTAGGATATAACAGAATGTCTTTAATAAATAAAATTTTGAACTTACCCTAAGATTTCTTGAAAACTCTGTTCATCAATCTCATAAAACTACTGGTGTGTTCGTCGATCTAAACACCATTCCTAGAAGTCCATGATGTCCATGCCCGGTACGGAAACCAATTTAGAATTATATTATAACTTTTTCTTCAATTGTTAATGATTCCCGCACAAGCCACTTTTATAAATCCTATCATGCTTTTCATTTGTTCAAATAACCTGTTAGTTTTTTAGCAATAAATACGGATTCTTGATAGTTAAATTGTTCATTTCTTGATAATTCTTACACGGTCTCACCACGTCCTTTTCCAAAAACCTCGTATTTGAATCACTAACTCTTGTATTTCCACTTGTGCCACTTTGTACGGAGCTCTAGACCCTGGCTCGCTTCCTGGTGCCAAATTAATAGCACTCACATTCTTGAGCTGGAGGAAACTTAAAAGTTCATCGGGGAACACATCTAGAATTCATTAACAATTAGAATTTTCTTGGTCCTCGGAGCCGCTCTGATAAATCTTCACCACCTAATCTAGGTATGCTTCACTCTAGACATAACAATCGCTTGTCTGTATTGTCGTCAAAACTTCTTCGTCTATTTTCGTCATTGAAATATATCGTTGCCTTGCCTGCTGCACACAATCTTTACTTTCTTGCCTTTATAGATGATTTACCTTAATATCTCTTGCCAACTATTTCATTTCACGTCAACTTTCCTGACCGACTCTGATTAGATATTTTCTATACACAATACTTCATATGTATACTAGTCCATTCCTTGCCCGCGAATAACAACGATTCATTGACTTGCAAACATGGCCACATTCTACATGTAATTCTATCTGCATTAAGGGACCATTTCATTTTTTTTGAAATACAAGAGACAAACTTTTCATAAAGAGCGAAATTTTGTATATAATTTAAAACTGGAAACTTTGTAGTAGATAACATGGTAAATAAGCAATTGAGAAGGTTTATAAATCAGCAGTTATCTTTCTGGAAGAAGAAAGGAATAAAAGTAATTCGGATAGGACTGAGAATAACCATATTAGTACTTAAGATGGCCAGTCTTTCGTACTATATGGCATACAGTGCATGATTAGGTGGCGTCCCACCAAACTTTTCATCATTCAGACAAAAAGTCTCACCATCAGCACTACTTATCTCAATCAGATAGCAAAATTTCTGAGGGAAAATGATTTTTGGACAGTAAATAATGAGTTTTCTTCCCTTATTGCCTAATAGAACTTACACATGAAACTTTCTCATGTTTATTCAGAAATTGATTATGAAAATACGCTTTCGCGTTGTAGAACCGAATAATACTGTTAGTTGTCTTCCATATCCCGCTCATGCATGCCTGTCGGACTCTTTTAGCTAATAGCCTCTTTTAATTCAAGAACAAAGTTCAAATCCATGTCACGTGATGACCTCAGAAAGTTCTCTAGAAGCATCTCCTTAAATTTCTTAAGTATTACGAATTCTCGTTATCGGATACTTCATTCCTAGCACCGTCTATATACGTTCAACAAATTTAACCTCTCAACATAGTAACCTTCTCAATTGGTTCACACTCAAAGCTTCTTATTCCGTCTTTATCGTACGATATCACTGCAGAGTACAAAATTTTCCGCTCCTTGGATAGTATTGGTACTCCTCCTCAACTCATTGAAGCTTTCTCAATATATCTTCCAGCCACACTTTAACTTTTATTAGATCAGCGGATCCTTTAGACTTTAGTGGTTTCACGGATTGAAGAGATTCACACGTTACCACAAGTTGACTCTACTGTTGTTGTTGTTGAGTTGCTACAACCATCTACTGTTGCATACGGTTTAATATTTGGAGTTATCGTTGGATCTGTACAGCCCCCAACCTCAATATTACTGCTTCCCGCCCAGGCGTTCCACCTAGGTGTCATACTCTTGTGATAGACAAGCAATATATTTGGTAGCCTATTAAGATTGTGGAAATGAATATATCAACATATCTAATAAAGACATACTAAATGACTACTGATAAAATCTCTTTTTTTTTCTCTCTCTTTCATTTTTTTTTGCTGCATCACTACCAAATATCTTGCTTGTCATCTCACAGGTCCAATAACCAATTATAATATAACTAAAGTTCGCAAATATCCAAATCAAACTGGGCAAGAATTCAAACCACCAATATATCATAAAAGTAATAACTGAAAACACCAACAAAACCTCATAATATATCCAACACACCAGCATCAGGTGTGAATGCTTGAAACAGGGTACATAGCACTGAAACTATCATCTAACATATCCAAAAAGTGAATCAAAAATGTGAGGTATACATACCTGACCCCACTGATACGCTACAAAACATGCCTCTATATCCATACTACAAGCATACCCCATACCTATCATAACCCAAAGTAACAAAACCCATCAGCTATCATGGCTATACTCCTGGCCCCACCGCATCTCGAAGTGCTGCACCCATCGCTCTAGCAATACATATTGCCCGGCGATAGTCCGAGCACTCATAATCAGCCACCTGAACCAACGCATCCAGCTTTCTAGTAGTTGTCTCCTCTATCTATCGAATCCTCTCACGAAGATGGTAATCGGGCTCTGCAATTCCTCCAATAGGACCTGTCATTTGTCTATCAACTATACCTACTAACTGCATATACTGGCCCCTCAAGTACTCATACTCCTCCTCCAACTCGGCATAATATCGATAGGGTACGGTATGTGCCTCTCTAATCCTCCCCGCTAATGCCTCTGAACTAGCCCCAAATATCTCAGCCGGACCTGGATCCAATGGTGCTATCTAAACCACAGACTGGTTAACCTCCTTAGAGTCTCCCACAACCTCCTCGACCGGTATCTAAACTATAGGCTCTATAGCCACCTCTGTTGGTGCCATAGGAGCCTCAACTACAACTGGTGCTGGTACAGGAACCAGGGGAACGAGTGCCTGCTCACGATGACGTCGCTCCTCAGATGTCTCCATCTGCTATAACAATCATAATCATTAAAAGGAATTACTCATTTGACTCCCCTCCTAAATAGAATCCTACTGTAATTACCTAAGAACACTTCCTACTCTCCTCGCAACTCAATGAGAGTTAATGCACTACCGCTCCTATCTCAAGTGATCTGCCTATCTTATCTTAATCCTATATATAATCTTGTTTTAGGGACCAATAACCTGTAGCTCTGATACCAACCTGTGACGCCCTCCAAATTTGGGGTCTAGATTTGGGAGTCACGAACCAATTACTATAATAACCAACAAATATAAATATGCAATTGACCCCCTTTTACCTGCTGACGGATCAAACTCAGGTTATGGTATGAAACAAGATTCTACAGTACCAACTTTATTACAAACTATTATAACGTTATCGGGATACTCCGATAAGAAGTTTATCGATAACCAAAATGTCTATTTAAGCTTTACAAACTAGCTCAATTTGTTACACAATACCCTTTGCAATTTACATCTGCTCAAGGTATAATAAACAAGGGTGAGCCAAAACGCTCAGCAAGTATAACAGTAAATACCTATTCATGACAGCAGGAATCAGGATGTGCTGATAAAGGATAAAAAAGAACAGTAAAAGAATTTATGCATCATATATTTCATTTTTCATTTTTCATTTTTCTTGTAACTGTGAACTTTTAACTAAGAAGTGTCGTTATTGGCGATCAACAATAAATCAGACTGGACACTAGAACCAACATATGTACTATACCCCGCTGATCAGTAGGGATACAGTACGGATCTATGCCCATCCGCATAGAACCATCATATAGGGTACCCAGGCACACATTAGCCTCAAATAATAACGACCAGTCCATCCCTGGTCTTCTCATAATAATCCAGTCCGTAAGGTCAGCATCCCGGAACAGTCGGTATGCTTGATATCTGAACCGTTGAGATGACTTTTCATTTTTAAAACATGTCATTTTTAAATAAAAAGAAAATAGGTCAAATACTAGTTCAATCCAACCATTCCCAGGTTCGCAGACCACCTCGAACAATAGGTGTCTGCTTCAGATATCAATAAGTATCACAATAATATCTAGGTTTAAGCAAATCTGGCACAATAATGTAAAAGTAAAGCATAGCTGCTAAAACAGTAATCTGAGTAAAGCGAGAAAGAAAGAATCTGTATTTACCTACTCTGGAATTAGAATAGGGGAAGAACAATTGCCTGATAGAAGATATACACTCGCTCTACTTTTATACTACAACTCCGGCTCTTAGCGCCTCGGACTACGCGTATCTATAATTAAGAGATACCGTTTTAATCCACTAACATTAATTACGCACTTAATTTGCACATCTATCCCTACCGTCTACCTAACCATCAACAATAAATAGGGACATCAGCTATATATCAAAACCTAGAAAGGCACGTAAGCACATAATGCATGTAACACGTAGTCACATTGTCACATAAGTCCTTTAAATATTTTTAAAATAAAAATCGGATCAATATTCGTCTTTTTCTAGCTCAGTGAACAAGTCACAATGTATTTATCTCATTCTAATATAAAAGAAATCTAAATTAAAAGTATTTTTAAATCAATCAGGGTATTTTTCTCTGTCTAACGAAACTTGTTTCATTCAATTCGGGTCAATATAACTCTTCATATGAATTATTTGACCTTAAAATAATTTTAATATAATCAAATCCCTATTTTAAAAATTAATCTGGACTCAAAAATATTTAATATCGAATGACGGCTCGTTTCCGAAAAAAAATTGGAATTTAAAATAATTTTTATCGGAAACAGGATCATTTTCTATTTCTAGAAACATCTGTTTCATTTAAAACGAATAAGCGGCTCGATTAATATTTAATTAATCCGAACAATTCAAATATTATCTAAAATAATTGAATATTCAAATTAATAATTATTAATCCTATTTTAAATAATTATTTAAGAAAAGAATTAATTAAAAAGGATTTTTCAAATTTTTAGAAATTATTTAAAAATAATTCATTTATCAATTAAATAAATCGATCATTTATTAAAAATAATTAATTAATTCAAATAATTAATAAAATAAATTTTGAATTTTTGAAAATAATTTAAAATAATTCAGATTTATTTATTAAATAAATTAATTAATTATATTACAAAATTAATCAATTTATTTGAATAAATAAAACTGATTTTATAATTTTATAATTTGTTTTAAAAATAAATGTCCAGAAACATTTTTGTAAAATGACATTAGGACTTTTGAGGATTGAAAGCGGGTCGACTAATTAGAAAACGGGTCAGGAACCGGGTTCTTAAGAACAGCCGGCGACCCGCCGGTTTTATCCCCAGATTCCGGCGCCGGCCGCAGCTTCCGGCCAGCCTTAAACACCAGCAAAATCATTAGTTTCGTGCGTTTTTCAGCCAAAATACGATCACCAACATCAATAAAAATTCAACTATGACCGACACATCGATGCACAAGATCTGTAAACGAATCCCCGGCCACAACGACGCGAACGCCGGTTACCTTCACACCCACCGGACCAAAAATCATAAACAAAACTTAATAAAAGCCCTACCAAAACGTCCCTTAACATTATACACAGCTAACCCGCTATATAATACCACCAAAAACCGATTAACAAGGCCGGAAAAGCTCCGAACGCAAAGGCGGCATCGCTTTTCCGGAGGCCACAAAACGTGTACCAAAATCGAAGCAGCTAGCATGTATAGATTCAAAATTCAACGATCTATATACTTATAACATCAATTCATTCAAACAAACAACACACAAGAAGTACCCAATTTCGAAATTATACCTGAAAATTAAAGATTTGAGATAGAGATTTCGTTCAGTTATTTTGATGCAAGAAGAAGATAGAGCTCTGCAAGAGCTTCGATTTGACTACAAATTCGACACCCTTCCTTTTCCAGATCAAGCGAAAATCAACGTTTAATCCTCAAGAACGCGATGAACAAACCCTAACCCTAATTTCAGAGATTTTCTGGAATTTTGGTTTATTTTTCTGATTTTTATTATAAAAAATAATTAAAATTCTATTTATAATTACTGATAAATACCCCTAAATTCAATTTAAGGCCTACTTAAATCAATAATGCAAATTATTTGGCCCAAAAATAATAATTAAGGGGAAACAAATTTTAAAATTTTAATTTCAAATAAATACAAAATTTATGTCAAAATTTCCCAAAAATTGCAAATTTTCCAGAAATGCAAAAATATAAAATATTTGAAAGATCATTTAATTTATAAAAATAAAAGTGCAAATTGTGTGGGCCTCGGAGTCCCGATAGGGGCCCGATTCGTTAATTTTTCACGAAACGAAATATTTCCTAAATTATCTAGATTTCCCGAAAACAATTATTATAAACGCCATATCACGCAAAATAAGTCCAAATGCTGGATACGATATATTGGCTATTAAAAATGACTTTAAATAACCTAATATTAAATATAGACATATTTAACTCGCAATAAAATATTCAGAAAAATATCCGGGAACGTACCGGATCATAACTAGCACGTAACACATAACAGATAAGGCCAAAATAAATTGGAACAAGATAAGCACACATAATTTTTCATTTAATAACATATAAAACAGTCACAAATTTTCCGGATCTTACAGGGTGGGCTACCGAAGTGAATCGCAACTCAATTTCGTTTTCTTCGCAGTACTTTCTGAAATCCTCATTATTGAATTGTGTTCCATTATAGGTTTCTAAGATACGAGAAATCCCGTATCAGCACATGACGTTCTCCCATAAGAACTGGGCAACTTGTTTGGTGGTTATCTAGGCAAAAGGTTTGGCCTCAATCCACTTAGTAAAATAATTAGTAACGACAATCAGGTATTTCCTTTGGGCTGTGGCCACGGGAAAAGGTCCCAAGATATCCATTCCCCACATGGCAAATGGTATGGGGGAATTGATAGATGTCAACATCTCTGGGGGCTGTCTGATAACTGGGGCATGCTTCTGACAACAATCACATTTTTTAACGAAACTTTTAGCGTCATTCATCATCTCCGACCAATAGAAACCTAGGCGAGTAATTTTATGAGCAAGTGCCCTGCCCCCCAGGTGTTGGCCATATATTCCTTCATGAACTTCTTCCAGGGCTAATCGAGCTTCGTCAGGCCTTAGGCACCGTAGATATAGAATCACAAAGGACAGCTTGTATAGAATCCCATCAATCAGGGCATATCTCAGGGCTCATATGTAAAGTTTCCGTGCTTCAATGGTGTCACTAGGTAACCACCCTGTTTCTAGATGAGCTTTAATAGGATCCATCCAACAATTTCATAACAACTCAATAGGTGCCACCAATTTGACGTTAATGCTTGGCGTCTTCAACACCCTATAATATACACTTCCCGAGCTATTTTCTACTTCTGAAGAGGCAAACTTTGACAGAGCGTCTGCCTTGACATTTTCCTCTTTAGGAATGTGCTTAACTTGGCATTCATCAAACTGTCATCACGGCTTTCACAAGTTTAACATACTTGATCATCGTCTCTTCCCTAGATTCGAATTCTCCATTTACTTGCGAAATTACCAACCTTGAATCCCCAAAAACTTTGAGGTTCTTCACCCTTAGGGTTCCTGCTAGACCGAGCCCTGCTATAAGTGCCTCGTATTCAGCTTCATTGTTCGTGGTTGGAAAATCCAACTTCATTGCATATTCAATTTCGAAGCCATCTGGGCTCTGTAATACCAATCCAGCACCACTGGAATTTGTTTTTGATGCCCCATCAAAATAGAGTACCCAATACTCCTTGGCTGGTTCTTTGACCTCCTTTTCCTTGTCCTCTTGGGATCCTTGTTCTATATCTTGCCCCCCGACTTCTTGGTTGTCAATGGTACATTCAACCACGAAGTCAGCTAACGTCTGAGCTTTAATGGTCGTTCGTGGCTTATATTTAATATCGAACTCTCCTAATTCGATAGCCCATTTTATCAACCTTCCACTTGCCTCTGGATGCCCATGATGAGGGCCAAGGCAAACTTTTCAATGGCAGAGTAGTTCAACTCCGCTCTATGCAACACTTTGCTTACATAGTAGATCGGTTTCTGAACCCTGCTTTCCTCCTTGACCAAGACAGCACTCAAAGCTTTTTCTGAAATTGCCAAGTATATATAAAGTACCTCATCAGCATTGGGATTGGCCAATAGCGGTGCTTTGGCCATGTACTTTTTTAGATCCTCAAATGCCACTTGGCTTTCCTCTGTCCAGGCAACGTCTTTTACCTTCTTCAAAGTTTTAAAAAAATGGGAGGCATTTGTCCCCAGACTTTGAAATAAACCTTCCCAACGCAGCAATCCTTCCTGTGAGCTTTTGCACATCCTTTATGGATCGTGGTGGTTCCATATCCAGGATGGACTTTATTTTGTCATGATTGGCTTCGATTCCCAGTTTGGAGACCATCAATCCTAAAAACTTTCCAGATCCTACCCCGAAAGCACACTTAGCGAGATTCAGCATCATCTTGTGGTGCCTTAGCACTTCAAATGCTTCCTTTAAGTGATGAATGTGATCAGCCTTCTCGAGGCTTTTGACCAACATATCGTCTACATATACCTCCATGGTTTTTCCCAATGAGGTCCTTGAAAATCTTATTTACCAATCTTTGATATGTGGCTCCTGCATTCTTGAGACCAAAAGCCATAACAAGATAACAATAAACACCAAAGTCAGTGATGAATGATACCTTAGGGATGTCATCCTTATGCATTTTGATCTGATTGTATCCACTGAATCCATCCATGAAGCTCAACATCTCATGTCCAGCAGTTGCATCGATCAGGACATCAATCCTAGGTAAGGGAAAACAATCCTTTGGGCATGCATCATTCAGATCCGTGAAATCAATGCATATTCTCAACTTTCCATTAGCTTTCTTGACCATTACAGGGTTAGCTAGCCATTCGGGAAATTGTATTTCCTTTCTCCAAATCTCGTTTGAGCTTCTGGATCTCTGCTTCATGAGCACAAATCATTTCTGCTATCTCTTGAGGAATCGTCCTTCGATGTTCCTGGGATTGAGTATATATCCTTCCTTGAACTTCGGATCTCGGTCGCCTTCTCCGAGGAGCCATGTCGTCTTCAGATGACAGATCAGTTCCATCTTCGGTGTATGGGCCCGAATACTCTCGCCCTTCAGGGATAGGGTCCAAATCTCGAATATAAGGAGCAGATTGCCCTCTTCCTTGTTGCACGAGCCTGCTTCCCCCAACATCAGGGTACAAGGGCATCCCATAAGTATGGTTAACGTTTGCTCGCGAGGTATGAACATTAGTAGAGATCTCAAGTCCAGGGGGATGAGTACTCAAATGAGCAACCACCATCTGCAGTTGGGGATTCATCCCTTGTGGATCTTGAGATTGGGGATTCATCCCTTGAGCCTGGGTAACTAGGTTCTCCGTAGTGACAACAGGTATCTTAGCCTGAGTTACCAAGGGAGCTTCAATGAAGGAGGTGTTCATACTGGATCTGGTGTCAGTATCGCTTCGTGTTCTCGTCATGGTTGATGTTAGTTTCCCACAGACGGCGCCAAAATGTTGTGGATTAAATAAAGTATTTATGTAACTAGGGTCGTAAGTTCCGAGCTTTAATGACTGCTTTGTGTTTCATGACTTAAAACTGCCTTTACAAGATGCATACGTACCTTGCTATTTGCTAAGGATCAAGTCAATAACGTAGTTCTGAGTTGAGGGGTTAGATCCCTTTTATAGGTGATGAATCCATGAGTTGGATTAGACTTTGGAGACTTGATGAGCAAGTCGTTATATTTGATTGGACTTTGGAGTCCTAAACCTCAAGGAAACGAACTTCTTATTGGTTATGGTTCCTTGTAGGCCAACTGTTAGGAATCATATCCTTGGCAGGACTCCTTTATGAAGCTGTTTGACTTGGTCATACAGTTGACTACGAAT
Source organism: Anethum foeniculum (assembly GCA_003724115.2). Taxonomy (NCBI): domain Eukaryota; kingdom Viridiplantae; phylum Streptophyta; class Magnoliopsida; order Apiales; family Apiaceae; genus Anethum; species Anethum foeniculum. The sequence continues at coordinate 14,138 of PHNY01068727.1, forward strand.
TTTGGTTAATTGTATAGCCCATTGGGCTCGCATACCTTATTTGGGCTTATGAACTAGATAATCAACAGGATTACAAATCCAGTTAATCCTATAACTATAGTATGGACATCATCAACTATATTAAATATTCCCTTTCCGTCTACAGCCTTAGGTATACTTTATTGGCTCATTAGGTCAAATTCGTGTAATTTAGGCTTCGTCATCTTCAGACATAATTAATATATCATTAATTATATCTCTAGGATTATAATTTTTCCCTATCAAAAATTATTTTTTTAAAATTAAATATAATTTTGTTTGTATTAATAACTATACTACTCAGGGGTCGTTTGGTTCAATAAGTGATACGGGGTTAGAGTCAGGAATCAGGTTAAGATGGTATAGGGTTGGGGTATCATTTCTGAATTCTGATATCATGTGTTTGGCTGAGTGTTGGAATGAATAATGTTTGATTTAAAATATTTTAGAGTTTTTAATATTAATTTTATTATTATTTTAATATCTTTTTGGTCCATTGATTTGTTTTTATATAACACGTTATATTTAATTGTTTAAATAGAAATAAAATTAATGGAAATAAATTTGATTCTTGATACCCATTTTTTATACACACCTCCTTTAGTGTATAAATTTCCCATACCTTGAGGGTTTGAGTAATGGGTATCATACATTTTTTTGGACCAAACACCATGTATGTGGTTGGAATGATTGAAACTATACATGATTCCAGAACCCTTTGAACAAAATGACCCCTAAATTTACCTATTTTGAGTGGTATAACAATGTTGTTATTTGAAAATGACGTAACCTAAATATAATCATTAATTTACATTTTTTACATTTATAAAACTGACAGAAATTTTTATACATTTAATTATCATAATTTATGTTTTAACAAAGTTATTTAGCAAACAATTATAAATAATGGACGACCTCTTTAAGAAGATTAAATGAAAATTGAGTTATTAGCTGAAAAAAGTAATCAACTTATCACTTTTTTGCAAAATAACCAATCAACCTTTTTTTTTCACAAAACAACCCAACGAACTCTTCTAATTAGTAAAACTAATCTAACTATGGTTAAGAAATCTGAGTTGGCACTTCCAGTCGTATTTGCATAACATATTCAACATGCTGGGTA
>PHNY01068738.1:0-11708 GCA_003724115.2 Anethum foeniculum
TAGTCTTAATCTAGATTGACTTGTTCAAAGACAAGGTTCCCTCAGTTAAGAGGTCAAGTAGGTAATACAATTACCATAGGCTTGTTATAAGATGTATGCAGACATTCCTTCATGGCTAACATTTACAGACTTATCCCAGTGATTTAGGTATTGTCCATCAAACAAGTTGTCCTTATTCACCTCAGCAAAATGGAATTGCTGAGAGAAAATATCAACATTTTTTAAATGTGCCTAGATCTCTTAAATCTCAATCTCATGTTCCTATACATTTATGGGGGGATTGTATTCTAACTGCTGCTCATTTAATCAATTTACTACCAACAGCTACTTTACAGTTCAAAAGTCCTTATGAAATTCTTTTTCATAAACAACTTGATTATTCTCACCTCAAATCTTTTGGTTGTCTCTGCTATGCTACTGACTTTTATCATCCTGCTGATAAATTTGCTCCAAAAACCTTGAAGTGTGTGTTTTTAGGATATCCTTTTGGTCAAAAAGGATACAAAGTAGTTGATTTAATCTCTAAGAAATGTCATATCACATGAGATGTCATATTTGATGAAAATATATTTCCCTATGCTTCTGATCTTACTACAGAATCATCTATTTTATTTCCTTCTATCACTGATCACTATGATGAGACTTCTCAAAACATTGATATCTCTCAAAATATTCCTGACAATACTGTCACTGATACATCTGAGTATGTACCAATTCATTATGAAACAACATCTACTGATTATGTTAGACCTTCAAGATCTAAAATCATTCCTACAAAATTCAAAGATTTCATTGGTTTACCATCTACAATGATTACTAATTCTGCAAGCACTTCTCCTGTATTGGCTCCAGGTACTCCTTCTCTTTATCCTTTACATCACTATATGTCTTATGCCACTTTCAATCCTACTTATGCTCAATTTCTAGTCAATACTGCCAAGATATCTGAACCATACACCTATAAACAAGCATCTACAGATCCAAACTGGTTACAAGCTATGAAAACTGAATTAAATGCTTTGGAAAACAATCATACCTGGATCATTGTTCCAAAACCTGCAAATCAGCATGTAATAGCCTACAAATGGATTTTTAAGGTGAAATATAAACCTGATGGTACCGTTGAAAGATATAAAGCCATACTTGTGGCTAAAGGTTTTACACAGACTTATGATCTTGATTATTTTGAGACTTTTGCTCCAGTGGCAAAAATGACCACTGTTAGACTGTTTATTGCTATTGCTGCTAGTCAGAACTGGACTATTAAACAGTTAGACGTTACAAATGCTTTTCTGCTAGGTGATCTTGCAGAAGAAGTATATATGAAGTTACCTCCTGGTTATATGGAATTATCATCTTGTGTTGATTTGTCCTCTATCAAAAATCCAAATGATTTTGTCTGCAAATTAGTCAAATCAATCTATGGCCTTAAACAGGCTCCTAGATGTTGGTTTTCTAATTTCAGTAAAGCTCTGCTGAAATACAATTTCATTCAGTCTCATGCTGATCATAGCCTGTTCACTCTTGACATAGATAAATCTTTTGTTGCTGTTCTGGTCTATGTTGATGATATCTTAATTTCTGGTAATGATCCTGAGTTATTACAGAAAGTTATTGAATATCTTGGAACTTGTTTTCAACTTAAGGATTTAGGTCCTCTTAAATATTTCTTAGGGATTGAGGTTGCAAGATCTAGTCAAGGTATCTATCTGCATCAAAACAAATATACTCTTGACATACTTCAAGATACAGGTCTTACTGGTGCAAAACCAGCTAAGTCACCTATTGAACAAAATCATACATTGCAACTTAGCAATAGTGCATTGTTATCTGTCTCTGATGCTTCTATTTACAGAAGACTAGTTGGCAGATTGATATATCTTACTGTGACCAGACATGATTTATCATATGCTGTTCAAGTCTTATCTCAGTTTCTGGCTACACCTAAATCAGATCATCTACAAGCTGCTTACAAGGTAGTTAGGTATCTAAAATCTACACCTGGTCAAGGTATTCTTATGGCTGCTAATACTCCTCCCACTGTTACTGCTTTCGGTGATTCTGACTGGGGTGGTTGTAAAACTTCAAGACAATCTCTCACTGGTTTTTGTGTGAAATTTGGTTCCTCTCTTATATCTTGGAAATGCAAGAAATAGCCAACTGTCTCTAGATCCTCAGCAGAAGCTGAGTACAGGAGCATGGCTATACATGTTGTGAGTTATCTTGGTTACTAAATTTGTTTAAGTCATTTGGCTACTACAATCTTACTCCAGTTACACTGTATTGTGATAGTAAATCTGCTTTATACATTGCATCTAATTCTGTTTTTCATGAGCGCACAAAACATATTGACATTGATTGTCATATTGTCCGAGAGAAGTTACAACAGGGTGTCATTACTACTTCTCATATTTCTACAAAGTTGCAACCTGCTGATATGTTTACAAAAGCACTATCTGCTGCTGAGTTACAAGATTTTTGCTCCAAGTTGGGAGTTTGCAATTTGTTTCTCCCTCCCAACTTGAGGGGGGCTGTTACAGATAATGATGATGCTGTGAAAGAGTCAGCACATTGTGCTGACATCAGAGCTGATGCTCCTATCCAGCTGGCAATGCAAGTTGCAAGAGTTAGTTAGCTAGTCTGTTAGAAATGGATCAGTATATAGATCATTCTGTAATCATTGAAACATAATTAGATTATATTTTCATTTTCATTCTCTCTTCTAAAATGTAAAACTCTCTAGATCACTCTTGTAACAAACTCTTATCTTCTTCAATAATAATCAAGCTTATACTACATGCTTTAATGGTGATAGTGTACATAAATTGACAATGTTTTTATTTTGTGTTGATTGGTGAACAAAATTCCTGAATAAAATTAGGAAAAAAAAAAAGGATTGTAGTGTACAAATCACAAAAATGAGGATACGAAGGTATGTATTTTAAAATTTGAAGGTTTATTTATGTGTACAAACGCGGAACTTTCCGGGTTAAAATTACAAAAAGCAAGATCCTGCTAATTCTAAAACACTGTAGTAGAGCCTGTGTTGAGCAATAACATGAAAATATCACTAAATGTATGAGATGGTATTGACTTTTATTACATGTCATGGTTGCTCAGTTGTCTCAGATCTTTGGTCACCATCAGTATTAGCCTGAAGTTGAGCTGCATACTGTAAATTCCAGAGGATATCTTCGAAAGATGGGCGGTTTGAGGAGTTCAGAGAAATGCATTTGCTGGTAATTGAAATCGCAACTGATAAGGATTCTTGTGAGCAAGTTGCTAGAACATTTGGATCCACTACCTGTCTCTGCCCCTCAAGGCTCTCCAAAGACACCTGTAAAGGACACATTATTTGAGTTATAAATATTGTTCATATGATTTATGAAGAAAATTGTTCAAGAAACTACCGAAAATTGGAAAGGAAGCAGAACCTACATAAGGCAGCATAACAGGGTAAGTTCAAATTTACAAGTTTTGTGCTGATATTTTCCATGTTCTTCTTTAAGTTAAGTGAAAATGTAGTAGTAGCTACTTAAACCAAACTAAATATACCCCGATATGTCTGGCCTCGTAATTACTCGATACTGCTAGATTGAAGTAACTTTTCATGAATTTTCGTTGTTTTTTTGGTTATGGTCAATGACAAAATTTTAGATGTTCACTCAAAGATGCCTTCATTAAGGCCTCAACTCGCATGCCTTTACATTGCAGATAATTTTCATTGTTGTCTAGACTCTGGAGGGTGCTACTAGAGATTACCATGTCATTCAACATAAACGACTCCTTTTTTGCAGAAACTGAAGGTCCAACAATTGACTCAAGTATTATATATCCAAAGCTGTAAACATCATCATCTAGGTTCTTCATCTTTCTGCAAACACACATAACCAAATAATATATGTTAAAACTTAGCTATCATTGTGTACTCCTTAGCAAAGATGTATGCGACTACATTAACAAAAATGTTAAGTTCAAGGCAGTGCCTACCGTGATTGAGGTTCCTCTTTTACCTACAAAACGAGAAAACAAGTCAAAATTTGGAGATGTAGTAGTCCCTTTCCATATGAATTATCTTATTTATCTCTCCAGAACTTACCTCAGGTTTATCATTCTCATCTGATACTATAGACAACCCATAATCACTCAACTTCGCCATTTGGTGTTCGTTCAACAGTACATTATGTGTTTTCAGTCGATTGCTGAAAAACCCAGGGATGAGGCCAGTATGTAGAAAGTGCACAGCCTTGGCAACACCAATTAGAATTGCCAATCTATCTGACCATTTGAGTATCTTTTCTGAAGTTTCTGCCAGGCGAAACATATAGAGTTGCATATCAGGTAGAAAAAGTGACAGCCTATTTGCATGAATAACCATTGTGTTAATGATATATGATCTCATTAAGCCCTCCTAATATCTTGAGGTCTGGAGTTGGGACGACCTATTTGTTTTCAACTAAGAAATGGTTAAACAACCATGATGATATTTTAACTTACCAGAGAGATGTGTGTGGTAATTGCCACAGGGTACGAATTCATAGATAAGATANNNTTGTTTGCTCCAGAGCCATGTGCAACTTCATCGTCGATGCAGTGCCCTAAAAGGCAAGCCAGGTGTTGGTGACGAAGCTTTGCAAGCAGATCCAGTCTGAGTTTAAGATTTCGAACTGTATATTTCTTTGACACAGACATACACCTTATTGCTACTTGAGTACCACTCTCCAATCTTCCTATGTAAACCTGACAATGATAACTAAAAAAATGAGTTTTTTTTAAGTTGCTTATGAAAATTTAACGTGAAACTCCTTTGTAGTTATATCCTCTCAATAATACAACTATTTGCCAAGCACATTTTGATGTTCAGATGGTACCTTTCCATTAGAACCTTCACCGATCAAGGCAGACACATCAAAGTTGCTTGTGGCATTCTTTAACTCCTCAGAAGTAAACAATCTGTGCACTGGTGTCCCTTGAGTGCCTAGTTTTGTTGCCTCGTATATGAACCCTGAATAAAAGATGAAAGACAAAGGATAAGCATATAAGGAGTTAATTACTTCATGCTTCATCAAGGAGCATAGAGTGAAAATCACTGGCTAAAATGACTTACTTCCACTTGTTATGATCGCTGCAGGAAACTTTGTTACAGAGTCCTCTCGTTTTTGTAATAAATGTTGCTCTGACGTTTCTCTAGACCTTCGGCAGATAAAAATGCAACCACAAGCTAGAAGCACAAGAACAGCAGAAATCCCTCCGATTACACCAACTAGTACTCCGATATTCTTTCTTCCAGATTCCTTTTTCTCAGATTGAACATCTATGTTGGCTTTGCAGTAAGATTGTGGATGTTGATGCAATGAATTATCCGATAGGCAATTCCCGTCATACTTAACAACTTTCTTGTTCTGTCCAGAGACTAAACAGGAAGGCATCCGACCTGTTAATTTGTTCTCCGAGATGTCAACAAAATTAAGCTCACTTCCACAACTCAAATGACTTGGTAGTGATCCACTTAACATGTTTGATGCAAAATTTAAGTAAGTGATGTTGCGTAGAGAAAAAAGTGCGGCAGCAGGTATTCCTCGGATAGAATTTCGCGACACATCAAATTTCTGAAGTTGAAGGAGTTGGCTATACTGCTTAGGAATCTCACCAGAGAAAGAATTGTTGCTGAGTGAAACCATAATCAAACTTTTAGGCAACCTTGGAAGTTCTGAATCCAACTTGTTATTACTCAAATTCATCACTTGAAGATTCGCCAAGGTACTTAAGTCGGGTAATCTACCAGAAATGTCATTGTCAATTATGCTTAGATTGGTTAAATGTGAACCAGACCAATCAGGAAAGGTTCCATTGAAGTAATTCCCATCTAGTGTAATTGTTTGGAGATTCACAAGCCTGGGAACAGTAGAAGGAATGGTACCAAAGAGGAAATTCCAACTCAAATCCAAATACTCAAGTGCATAAAATCTATGAATTTTATCAGGAAGTGGACCCCAAATTCCTAAAGAAACCAGACTAAGAACTTTCAAGCTGTTTAGTCTAGCCAAAGTTGCTACTAAAGAATCCATAGAAAAATTTCCTGATAAAGTTTGATCTTGTATTGCAAATCCATTAAAATGACTTACCTTGTTTGATTTATCACCCAATATTCTGATTTCAGTTACAAAATTGTTCTGACAAGTGACATTTACTTGAGTTGATGATGAGTAACAAAAATCTGTGCTACTGTTGACCCAAATATCCAGTTGTTTTGGATACTCAAGTTGCTTCCTTAGCTGAAGGAGCACTTGTTTTTGTGAAGATAGCAGTTGTTGATGTGTACCCAAAACATAGAAACTACAAGTAAAAAACAGCAGAAGAAGCAATCTGCATAGCTTCATGAATGTGATCATTCTTCACTTACAAATATTTCGAAAAGAGAAGCATAAAGATCAATGTAACTCAAAAAACTACAGAAGGAAATGAAGCAATGCTGAAAAAAGAAGCTTTACTCACTGGGATGAAAACATAAGAAGTAAGCTAATAAATGGGAAGGGTTAGATAATCTGAGCAACTTTGACTGATTGAAAGATCATTAAAAGAAAAGCATAGTAGTACTAGACAGACATTTCTTCAGTGATCTAGCTAAGATCTTTGAGTAATAAATAAAATAAGAGCCCCCCAATAAATAAAAAGGCAACTTGATAGCAAGAATATAAAAATATAGCTCTCTTTCCCACTGAATCTTACTGCTGTAATGCTGCTGGAGTGCTAGCACATGGTGTTTTTCTTGAGGATTGAAATATAAATTATTCATTAATGTGGTGGGTCGTCCTGCAGAGACAGTTGGGAGCTGATTTTTACACACACACACACTACATTTTCTTTACTAGTACTGCTACACTGTGCTCCAAGCTTTAAAATCAAAGAGAATAAAGGTAGAGAACGAGCATAAAAATTTTCTTCTCAAGTCATGAACTTTAAGCTCTTTCAAAACTCATTAAAAAATGTTTTTTATTGCTTACATTGAAGTTTATTACTTGTGATGGTAGAACTAGTTTAACATTACGGTTGTGTTATTTTGCTGCGTCAAGATTTGTCGATTAACAAAATCAAACAGAGCCCAGAAATATTTCATATAATGGAGTTATGAATAAGAATTCATGGGCAAAAAAGGTTGCTAGCAAACATTGACAATGAAATTGAGGAAAGGGACCATACCAGACCAGGCTGTCTTTGATATTAATAATACAGTGTACAATGTACATAATATACATGAAAACTGGTTAGACCAATCATCAAAACTTAGGCCCATGCAAAAGTCTGGTGTAAAATTGAGCTACTTGGAAATAATTTATACTTGTAGTTTTGGCATATATCATCTCCAGTCTCTGCCATAATCATATATCATAGTATTAAAGATTTTAATAACATTATTGAGGGACCTTCTTGGCAAAGAGCATGACAATTGACAACTTACTTGGATAAAATAATTGTTTATTGGAATATCTTATCTAAATATCTTAATCTGCATAATTTACACAGAAGCAAACTTTGATGATATACGCTATTACAAACTTTTATGAAATATTATGCTTTAGGTCAATACTTAAGTTTCCATACGAAGAAATAACGAGCTAGATGCCAACTAACACTCATTTCTCTTAATAATTTAGTAGGCGGAAGTCCAAATCATATAATAATTTCTCTTCATAATCATTTCTGTTAATAATTTCTCTTAATTTTATTCTTTATAATTATAAATAATATTGATAATTATGTTAAAATTTTAATATAATAACACTTCTGTCAAAAATATGAGTTTATTATTTATACACTTCTTCATTTCAAATTTATAAAAAGATGGGACGAGAATCGAATCTAAATTTATTTTGAATATGAAAAGTACGTCTTTGCTAAGTTGTAATTCGTAATAATGATGAACTAAATACAGTTGAAAATACTAATCTGCATTAAAGTGGTAGTTCCTCCAAGAAAAAACCAACCAAAAAAAACAAGAGTGTAACCATCTAGAATAAGCAAATCATTGTCAATGTGACATGGATTAAACATTGCAATCACTTTTAGCTTTGAACAAATTGTGGTTTACATGATTTTAGTTGAAAACATGAAAATGAAGAGAAAGCCAGAACAGAAAACTGGGCCATTGGCTCCAGTGTTATTGGACCCATGTTTTTGTACGTACCCGCAGCTTTAAGGCAGATTGTCCCTTTGTACTACAAGTTAGGTTTGCTACTAAGCTCACTTATTAATTTGCATTCATTGAAATTTATGATTTTCAAACAAAAATACAAATAAGCACGGTGTTGGTCATCTTATTTATCTTTTTTAATCAACAAGAACTTGAATAGATTTTATACCACAATACATAGCATACACACTTTTTATTTATCTTTAGAAAAGGTATTAGCATACTCAGTAGCCTAAATATTAAAATTAATAATTTGTGACAATTTTATGTTAATTTTAAATTTTGCCTTAAATCTTCAATAACACCCACTTTTCTCCGCCTAAATGTAAGTTTAAAAATAGTTCTCTCTCAGTACCCTTTTACACGTTCACTTTAAAAAAATCATATTAAGGGAGTGTTACGTAAAATACTCATAATTAATAATTTGAATACCGAGAATCCAACTAAGTTTCAAAAGATTTAAATTTTGAAAATATGAATTAAAATAGTCCTACGTCCTCTTTTCTTTGACAAAGTTTGAATCTCGACATCAGAGGACAATATCGGGTCTTTAGTCCGAATAAGAACACTGTTTTTCTACTTCCTCGATCCAGCATCTTAATTTGTTAAGATTCAATTTTATTTAACTACTTTTTTTTAATTTTCTGATGAATAGTAGCGCATACCCGCCCTACCTAGTGAGAGAATATCTATATTGCAGTACCGTAGTACCTAAAAAATCCAAGTTCTAATCTTCAACTTAAATGCCTAATCGGACGGTTAAAAAATAATATGTTCCGTAAGCTGTTCGTAGCATACGGTGGGGACCTTTTTGAATTAGGTATATGTGTGTGTATTTTAGTAATTGTTTATTATTATTAATTTCATTATCTAAGTTTGAGCATGTTGTTTGAATTGATCCCAGTTACAATATGCTTTTGTCTTTAATATATTTTTGTTATGTGTAATAAACAATTTCGTTTTGGAGTTAGACTTGGTTTCCATTGCTATCCCATTATGGCCGGTTTGGGAATCTGGATTTCATTTGAAATTCTGAATTTGATCAAATAAGCTGTTTGAGAATTTGGATTTGGATTTCATTTGAAATCCAGGACATTCAAATATTAGTATAAGCCTAAGAATTTGAAATGACAACTCAAATCCTGTCATTTGAAATTGTCATTTGAAATTCAGTATTTGAAATGAAATGCACATTTCCAAACGCCCTCTTACTTGTTTTGTAATGTCTTGAGACCAGATGGAACAAAGAATTTAAGTTCCTTCAGTCGACAGTTTGATACTGAGCATTGTTTTCTGAGTGCTGTCTTATTGAACAGAGTCATTTGATCTTAATGCACTTTATTTTGAAGTGCACTATGTGTTATGTTTATTGTGAACAAAGTTGCCGGTGTTATGATATGAAGGGATGATTAGCAGTTCAGTGCAATCTTGAATTTGGTTTTGATTAATAATCACATATAAATAATCTGGAAATTCTTAATATAGGGAAAGCTTTCTGCATTATAAAGATGATCCACTAAGAAAGACATACACATTTTTGTTTATTGAGCCTGGCAATAATAATAGAAAAACTTCTCATGCTCTGGCGTCCTTAGGTGCTCGCTCAAGTTGACTCACATATGAGAAATTTAAATCGCACAAAAGCTAACATTTAACTGAGAATTGGCTCCGAGTACGAAGTTGGACTAATTTGGAAACATTGGGCAAGAATTTATTGAACTTAGAAAGTGCAGAGATCGTTGACAAGCTCCACTTGGCACAAATTATGACACAGGCTCACAAGCTCCACTTGGCACAAATTAGGCTCACAAGCTCCACTTGGCACAAATTATAACACAGGCTCCACCACTTGGGTAGATCTTAGGCCAGCACCCTTCCTAAGTGCTTGGGTAGACCTTAGGCCAGCACCCTTTCTAAATGCAATGGAAGTCACAAGCCTAGGTCATGACTCTTCGTGATCAATAATCGACCCCATTCAAATAAGTGAGTTTAATGTTGCAGCCTCCTCTTTACTTATAACTTCTCTTATTGCACTTTTCTCTGTTCTACGCGATGTGGGATAAAATAACATATACTATAGACCCACAAAATTAATTGCATCTCTACTGTTTTGGCTTCGCGGGTATCATGGATTCATGATAAAGGGGACCAATACACATTTAATGATGAATTAATAATTTTTTAGAATTATAATTTGCACTTTGAAATCACAATTTTGTGAGTCGGTTTCAAATAAAACTTTTAAACAATTTAAATTTTAAAGTTTAATAATTTTTAAAATCCTAATATAAAAATAAATATATAATTTTTAAATTTTACAAGTTTTTGATGATATATTGCCTTACATAAAAGAGTTTTTAGAATATTACAAGTAAATGAGTTCTTAGAAGGAAAAATATTAGGTATCTAAATTTATTCCCAAATTTTTTTTTAGGATTATTTTAATTGGATGACTCTATTTACATCAACTATCCAAATTAAAATTATTGACATCTTTGCACATCACGAACATAGATTTGGGTTATGTGGTTTAGAAGATGATTACGTCGATAAAAACTATCAAATTTTGTGTTTATTAGAACGTTTATATTGTCTTACTAAACTCCTAAATATAATAGAAAATGATATATATATATATATATATATATATATATATAATAAATTAGCATATTTTTAAGAGATTTAATCCAATAATATTTTTTATATGTACTCTCTATTTATATTTTATTCATATTTGAATATGAAAAAAAAAGATAAAAATGGGATCAACAGTTCAAAAGAAAAAATATTTTATTTATAAATAGAAATTAAGAGCAATGTACTATATTTATTAATAAATAGAAGGTAATTTAGAATAAAGAATAAGCTTTTAACTTTTTAAAGAGCGTTGGGCCTCTAATTTATAAAAGGCTCTTTATTTTGAAGGTAAGAACACATGTAAGGAGTTTATTAAAGATCTGTCAGATATGCATTAAATTTTATATCACTTGTATATCACTAAATATACATCCCATTAAAAATCTCTCTCTCTCTCTCTCAAAATTAGGGTTTGCTGTTTTGAGAGTCGACCTCCGATCTAGGGTTTTAGCCACCACTTCTCCGCTCTTCAATCTTCATCCTCTTTATTGATTAATCATCTTCGCTCTTCCATCTTCTCTCTTATTTATTAGTGTTATTAATAAAATCAAGATCTAACCCTTTTTGGGTGAGTTCTTGTTGAGTACATTGTCATCAAGGCCGTGCCCATCTTTTTAGGATGTTTGTGTTTGTTTTGATGTGTTTATGTGTTTTGTTATGGATTTCGGTAACGTTTCTAAGAAGGAATTACATGGTATTTTGGGTGATCCGTACGGCTTGTATCAAATATGGCACGGTNNNNTAGGGGTGTACACGGATCGGGTTGGGCGGGTTGAGGGATTTAATCAACCCAAACCAATTAAATCGGGTTAGTAAATTTTCAACCCAACCCATAAAAAATTATTTTGTAACTCAATCCATTTAATGCATTTCGGTTTGG